>JAJIBD010027202.1:0-12643 GCA_021461705.1 Cryptotis parvus | reverse complement strand
CCCTAAATTCTTCACCAAAAAAAACTCCTAGTGAAAATAGATACTTATAGTAGAGTGGCAGGGCACAAAATCAATACCCAAAAGTAGGTGGCTTTCCTATATATGAATAACGAAAGAGAAGAAAGGGATATTGAGAAATCTATTCCATTCACAATTGTGCCACAGAAAATCAAATACCTAGGAATCAGCTTAACCAAGTGTGTAAAAAACTTGTACAAAGAAAACTACAAGACACTGATTCAAGAAATAAAAAGGCGACATGAGGCAATGGAAACACATTCCCTGCTCATGGATGGGGAGAATCAGCATTGTCAAAATGGCAATACTCCCTAGTGCCTTGTACAAATTCAATGCTGTCCCTATAAGGATACCCATGACATTCTTCAAAGAAATTGACCAAATACTCCTGAAATTTGTATGGAATAATAAACCCTCACGGATAGCTAAAGTAATCCTTGGGAAAAAGAAAATGGGAGGCATCACCTTTCCCAACTTCAAACTGTACTACGAGCAATAGTGATTAAAACAGTGCGGTATTGGAATAAAAACAGACCCGTTGGTGTATGGAATAGATTTGAGTATCCTGACACCCATCCTCAAACACATGATCATTTAATCTTTGATAACTGTGCAAAGAATCGAAATAGAGCAAGGAAACCTTTTCAACAAGCGGTGTTGGGGAAACTTGGCAGCTACATGTAAAAAAATAATGTGGATCTCTGTCTAACACCATGCACAAAATCAGATCAAAATGGAATAAAGATCTCAATATCAGACCTGATCCATAAAGTACATCAAAGAAAATATAGGAGAAAATCTCCACGACATTGAAACTAAAGGCATCTTCAAAGGTGATACACCACTAACAAATCAACTAGAAGCAAAGATAAACATATGAACTACATGAAATTAAAAAGTTTTCACCTTAAAAGAAAAAATGACCAAGATACAAAGGCAGCCCATGGAATGGGAAAGAATATTCACCCAATACCCATCTGTTAAAGTATTAATATCCAGTATATGTCAGGTACTGGTAGAACTTTACAAGAAGAAAACCGCCAACCCCATAAAAATGGGGAAAGTAATGAACAGAAACTTAATCAAGGAAAAAATTTGAAAGGCTAAAAGACATATGAAAAAAATGCTCATCATCACTAATCATCAGGGAGATGCAAATCTAAACAACAATGAGATATCTTCTCACCACCAGAAACTGGCGCATATCCAAAAGAACATGAACAACAAGTGCTGGCATGCATGCGGGGAAAAGAGGGCTCTCATCCATTGTTGGTGGGAATGTCGATTGGTACAGCCTTTTTTGGAAAACAATAGAAACATTCCTCCAAAAGACTAGAAATTGGGCTCCCATTTGACCCATCCATACCACTCCTGGGGATATACCCTGGGAAGCCAAAAATACACAGCGGAAACACTATCCACACTTTTATTTTCATAGCAGCACTATTCACAATAGCCAAAATCTGGAAACAACCAGTGTGCCTGAGAACTGATGACTTGATTAAAGAAACTGTGGTACTTCTCTTCTACACAATGGAATACTATGCAGCTGTTAGTAGAAATGAAGTTATGAAATTTACATATAAGTGTTTGGACATGGAGAGGATCATGTTGACTGAAATTAGTCAGAAGGAAAAGGCAGATATAGAATGATTGCATTTATTTGCATGAGATAAATATATATTTATATATATACACATATTTAATACCAATATCCAAGGTTAGGTGAAACATGGATCGGCATGTCATGTCAAAGGTGTAAATTCCCACAAACTTTGGGAGTAAGAGTGAGTGAACTGTATGTGCTAATAATTGTCGAAAGTGCTAATACCATTCTAGAACTGAGCATTAAATACAGACAAAAAGATACACATGATAAGTTCTAAATGTATGTATTGTGACCCACAATGTGTAAGTGAAGGAAAAGAGAAAGAGAGGAAAGTGATAAAGATCCTGCCATAGAGGCAGGCTAGGATAGGGGAGAGGACTCGTGGACATTTGTGGTGGGAAGCGGGCACTGGTGGAGGGATGGCTGCTAGAACACTGTATGACTGAAACCCAAATATGAACATCTTCATAATTGTATATCTCACTATGGTTTATTAAAATAGTAAAGTAAAAAAGATACACATGATAGCCTCTAAGTGTATTATTGCAATCAACCATATGTAAGAAGGAAGAGATGAAAGAGATAAAGAAGTCATTTAGTGTCGGGGCGCCCCGTGGGGTCCCCGACAGTGCTGGGAGCGAGGTTCCCTTCTACCTCCGAAGCCGGCGAGGAACGGATGAAAACTCAGGAATCCGATGCAGTTTTAAAAGGCTTTACTTATCACAGGTTCAGGCATACAAATCAGCAAAAGGAAAAGCCGGTCAGCGTAGGATTCCAGGCTAGAATCCCAGCCACGTGTAGGCCAAGATGGCGACCACCACGTGTAAAGGAGAAAAAGCTTCCAAGGGGAATGAGCGCTCACAAGGGAGAGATCCCACAAAGAAGAAGGCCAAAAGCCAAAAGCCAAAAGCCGCAGGAGCCAAAAAGCTGAGGAACCAAAAGGCAAAAGGTGAAGGGGCCTCAAGTCAGCCCCTTATATACACCAAAGTAACCCAATCGGGGGGGTTGTCATGCCAACAAAGAACCCAAAACAGAGTGTAGTGCCACACCCTATTGTAGGTATAAACAAAGGTTACACCAAGGACTAATCCCGAGATTATCTCTTATGTAAAACACTGGAGAGAGAGGGGACTGATATAAAGTAATACATCTTAACTTCATGAGCTTCATGTGATCTAGATGGTACCCACAAGGTCCTTATTATCTGCACCAGTGTGATTCTGAGTATCTTGTTCTCATGTACTGAAAGGGTCATACTTGCCTGCTTAGAGCAAACTAGTATGATCCTTCCTATAGTCTACCTTTAGTCTCAGCGTAGCCAGGGTGGTAGTCTCCTGGGTAAATTCTAACTGTCCCACTTTGGGTGCAGTGGGTATAAAGAGGAGCTGTGCCCAATCTAGAAAACATAGAAGTCTTAGTAGATGTATAAGTCAGAAGTTATTCAATCAAGGTGACTTCTGTAACTGTCACACCCTCTAGAAGTGTTTACATGGAAGAGAGATCTCATTAGAATGAACATTGGCTTAAATAAGATTAAGCTGGGGTGAGCAAAACAACAAAACTCCCAGATTAGCTAAACATGTCCTCCAACAATTTAGTAGTTCAGGAGCTACTACACCTTTCCCTCTATGAGTACTTGAAATGCCACCATTATTCCACAGATGTTTCCCCTTTCCCTCCCCCTAGCCTCCTCAGTTCCCAATTTTATTGATCACGTCTCAGGGCGTGTTTGCACTGGTGATTATCTAGTTTCTTTCTTTGGAAAAAGTAAAATTTTAATGAAACATTTATATAAGAATCATATAAACCATATTCTCCAAAGGTAGAGCACAGTGTTACATGCTCAAGACCTAGATTTTGATCCCTGCCTTGGTATACCTTATCCAAGTGCTGCCAGAAGTGGGCCAGGGCCCCAAGTGCCAATGAGTACAACCAAAATATGTATTTTTAATTAAAATTATAATCATATTTGTGTTTCAGTCCATGTATAAGAAGCCAGGCTGTAATAGTACAATGAAGCCAAATATTGGAAAAGAAGGAATCTAGAGGTGATGAGTTACTCAGAGAAATGCAGGCTTTTGATTCCACATCCACAGCAGAACTTTTGGTCCTTCTGGTAACTGTCTGGGAGATCCCTTATCAACATCGTCTGCAGGCCTGCCAGTTCAGTCTGCTTTCTTCTTTTCCTTCTATTATTTATAATCATTACACCTAGTAACATGAGATTACAGTTCTCTGTTCTTCTATTACATTAGGCTATTAGAAAACAGCAACAAATTCTACATATTACTCAGTATCTGTTTAAGCTCCGTTCCCTCACCAAACCTGCTCTGTTTATGCCAGTTCTCTGTCAGCTCTGCGCAGTAAAATACATGCATATGTTTCTTAAATTTAGTTTTGAATCAAAGCTTATATGTACTTCCAATTTGCTTGGTATACTTGTATTATCTCTGTAAGTGTACTGTTTGGTCCTTGAGAGAAGGCACAACATCTTGTTCACAACATGCCTGAAACTTTACTTGTTACTAATGAATATTTGTGGGGGTTTGCCATTAACTGACCCCAAATCATTTTTATTTTAGGGCTAACTCCCAAGCACTGTTTAGGGTTCATAAAGCCTTCCTAGCAATACTTGGCCAATAAGGCAGATATGTCAATGTTTAGGCCTGTGTTGTGGGGGCAAGTTTGTCATATTTAGGGTCCCTGAGACTACAATCAGTGGAATTGGAATAGATGGGCCCGGCACACACAACACAAACCCCACCCCCCACAAAAAAACTTGTGCTGCTTCCCTATGCTATATTTCTTACTCCTGTGGCCAAATCTTAACAAAATTCCACAAGAAAATCTCAGAAAGAGTTGCTGAAGAGAGAGTGTAGTGGATAAGGTGACTGCCTTGCATATAGCCAAACTTGGTCCAATCTCAGCATCTCATATGGTGTCTGGCACACTGCCAGGAGTGAGTCCTGAGTGCAGATCCAGGAGTAACCCCTGAGTATTGCCAGGTGTGCCCCCAAAACAAAACAAACAAAAATCCAAAGCATAAGCTTTTTAAAACTATCATGAAAAGTTTGAAATGAAGCAAAATTCCTTTAATTTTACTTTATTTTTAATTGTATATGCAGTGCATTTATATGGATTGAAATTCCAAAGATAAAGGGGTGTCATCTTTCCCTCCTGTATCCTTCTCCTAGACCCCTGTTTTTTCTCCCCATGCGACTGGCCTCTTCAGGTGCTTGTGTTCTCAAGACAGTAATTTTCTTTCGTAAGCAAAATGCATATTTTAATATTAGTTTTGAATACTGAGCATTCACTGTGCACTGAAATTCATGCCAGGTACTCTGCTAAGTGTGCTTTACATCTGAGCCTCTCAGCAACTCAGTGCGGCAGGTTTTCCTTTTCCCTGAGCTTTATTGAAGAGTAGTTGACAAAAAGTATATATAGTTAATGTGTATATTGTGGTGAAATGATTACCATAATCAAAGTAATTAACATTTATCACTTCATTGTTAACTTTCTTGTGTGTGGTGGGAATGCTTAAGATATAGTCTTATTTCCAATAAAATATAGGACATTTTCACTACAGTTGCCAAGTCAGCATAACAGCGTAAGTCAAAACCACAGTGAGAGGGTATGGGAATACAGTCCAAGTGATGTGAGAAAATGCCTAATGGATGTGAGTTTGAGCCCCAGCACCACATAGTCAACAAAAGTGTGTTCCTGGTGAATCCAGAGCATTACCAGGTTGGAAGTGGCCCTGCCCTCTCTGGCAACCAGGTATGTCCCCAGCACTAACACAAAATCCAAACAGAAGCCACTGCAAAGAAACATTACCTCACATCTAGAATGGTGCTCATGAAAATTGTAAGAGACAGTATGTGAAAGCAAGGATGTAGAGAAAGGGAGCCTTCTGCACAGCGCCCGATGGGTTTGTATAGTCAGTATGGAAAACTGTATTGAGGTTACTCAGAAAATTCAAAGTGAAAACACAATATTGTTCAACAATACCATATTTGGTTACATATACAACAGAAAGGAAATCAGTATCTCAAAGAGGCTTTTGTACTTTATTGTTCATGTGGTATCTTTAGCAATAGCTAAAGAAAAATAATGAGAGCAATAGAAGATGGGGATGAAATGGGACTTTATGTATATAATAGAATATTATTTAGTGATCAAAAGGTGAAAACTTTGCCATTTGCAGTAACATGGACAAAATGAATCACAGGATATTATGGTAAATGAAAAAAGCCAAAATGAATATTCTATTATCTTATGTCTATGTTGAATCTAAGAAAGTCAAACTCACAGAGGAAGGTTTTTCTATCATCTTCAGTTTCTAGAGGTAGAAACTGAGGCATAAGAATCACACTGCAGAAACCATAGCTGTGTGCGAACTATAAAGTTGGACTCCAGACCTATGGTTTGAACCAAAAATTACATATGATCTGGAGATGGGGTTTGTGGGGTTAAGACTCAGTGGTACAACACGGGCCTTATGTGTTTGAAGCCTTGGGTCCAGTCCCAGGCACTACAAAAAAATAACGTATATTTCCTGTCCATACTGAATGTTTTCATGAGAATTATATAAACAGAATAAAATATAAAAGTCAGCATAGGGGGAAAATTATCTCCAAGTATCTGGAGAGAATAAAATATGCAAAGCTTTGTTAAGAAATTAAAGTTGTGAAATCTGAACATTTTTTGGATCCTTTATCTCAAGATCGAATTTGGCCCTGTGGTCATTTTGCTACAGCTGAGCATGAGCTCTGTCCCATGTGGTTCTGGAAATAACAAGTCTATCAACTGCACACACCTCTCCCACTGCAAGCAGAAGAAAAGTTGGTAAGAAGAGTCTTCATTTTCCAATGTCCTTAATCAGAATTTTTTGTCTCTCTATCATCTTTTTCAGATTCCTCTATTCTCTCCTGATCCTCCAGATTCCCTCTTTCTTCCATTCTACTTTGTTGGTCCCCACTGCTCCTCTGGGGCTTATTCTTTACATTTGTCAATTATCTCTACATTTTTAGTTCATCTCTGTTGCTTGCTGCCATATAATGGGGGAAAAGGCAAACCAATCTTCATATATAAAGCAAAATTTTAACAACTTGATTTTTAGTTAACTTTATGGTGAAAGTGTTACATAAACTTGCCCAGTCGCACAAACTTTCTGCGTTCTTACTAAGTAAATTGTTTACTTAGTAAATTGTTACTAGTCAATGAACATGATTTAAAATGTTTTGAAAAATAGCAGAACATGACAAACTTACACAAAAGTAGAAGAAAGTGAAACTAATTTCAGTGTACCCAACTAAACAATTATCTCTGCTTGAAATTATGTTAAAATGAGAATAGTTCTTGTTAATATTTTAGTGCTAATTTAACAGAAAAGTTGTAATTTAATACAGATGGTCTTCACAAATAATGTATGATAATTCAAATGCCCCATGAAGTGATTAAATTAAAAATAGGTTCTATTATTGGTAGAAATTTGGGGGAAATGCTTAAGCTATTAGATATATAAGACATATTATAAAGAGATGGTTCTTTTTTAATAGGAAGGAGGGAATTGTCTTGCTGGACACAGCTCACCTTGAGGATATCTTTTGAATCTTCAAGTTGTATCCTATATCTCCTACCAGGCTGCATTACTTAAACCCATTTGATCTTTTCTGTTCCCTTTTCCAGAGGACCTAGAAGGTGTTTCTCCAACATATAGAATTTGATAGAGTTGATGTGGGGTAGAAAATTTAAGTTTTTCTAACAAATTACAAGTAGCTTCCAGACTCTTGGCCAGTATCAAAACAACAACATTCTCAATAGGTCTTTTGGTAAAAGAGCTTCTTTACCAGGAACAGTGATTTCAGACATGAGCTATACATAGTTAGCTAGGGGAAAGAGACTGATGGGTACCCTAAAAGTAAGTGTATGGCAAAGATTTGTCTTTCCCATTACTTGACCAGAAGAATGGGAGTAATCATTTGCTTGGGCTACAAATATTTTTATAAAAAGAAAATTCTTTAAAAAATCAAGCCACAGAATCACATCTGGAAGTGATGGTATAGGGTTTATTCTGTGGTAGAAGAGGAAGTCCAGACTACCAAAATTATGGAGGCATAAATTCAGTCTCTGATAATGATTTCTTTGTATTTTTCTCCTAAAGTCAAGAAAGGAGGGATCTCATGATCAAGCTTGGCTTCAAAGTATAGGGAAAAGGAAAGAAAGACTGGTGTGAGGTAGGGAAGAAGAGACGGATGGGAAGAACCAGGGTCCAGCTCACGGGATTGGAGATGGGAGGATTTTAGGCAGAGAAGGAAGAAGAATGTTCAGAAAAATGAGAGCAAAGGTGTTGGCACACTAGATGAAGAGAGACAAGGTGCATAGGTAGAAGATTTCCTTTCAAAGATACACATGATAACCTCTAAATGCATGTATTGCAATCCACATTGTGTAAGAAAGGGAAAAGAAAGAGGAAGAGAGAGAGAGAGAGAAAAGAGATAAAGAACCTGCCATAGATGCAGGCTTGGAATGGGGAGGTTTGGGGACATTGGTGGTGGAAAATGGGCACTGGTGGAGAGATGGGTGCTGGAACACTGTATGACTGAAACTCAAACATGAACAACTTTGTAATTGTATATCTCACGGTGGTATAATAAAATATTAAAAAGATTTCCCTTTCATTGGGTTTCGGTTTCTAGCAAAATGATTCTGGGGAAACTTTTTTTGATTCCCCAATGAATTGTTTCAGGGAAAAGACCTAGGGAGAAACATGCAGAAAAGTAGAAAGGTGTGAATCTTCAAAAGTGGAAGAATGCTCAGGGGTGGTAGATGAGTTGTGAGAATGGGAGACACGGGAGTTGCCAGTTTGGTCTGGTCTGAAAGGCAGGAGTCACACTTACCTGATGGTATGTGCATTCTCATGTGGTTTGTTTTCTTTTCTGGGGCTGGGGCATGATGATCTAGGAATATTGTTATTTTGTACTTGTTTTGGAAACACCTGGTGGTACTCAAGGATTACTCCCTGACTGTGCTTAGGGTTTACTTCTAGCAGTACTGGGGAACCATAAGAGTGATGAGGATGAAACAGTCAGTCACGTGCAATCACGAGCACTTTCCCATTGGACTCCATCTCTGGCCCCAGGAATATTACCCGTGTTTCCTATTTGCTTTTGCCTTGTACTTTCTTTTATGTCTTGTGCACTTCAGATCTTGGGATGAAGGTTAAGTAATTTCTTATCCAAAATAAAGATTGTCCATTAGTGTGGTTTACAAAATAGATTTTATATCATAATAACCACAGTCGTGGAAAGGACAGAGCTCCATTCTGATTTTCTCAAGGACAGTGTTTTAATGGAAGAATATTGTTAGAGTAAGGGAAGGTTGGAGCAGTGTAGAAAAAAATTCAAAAAAGCCATTAAGAGGACCTATCGGTATTAATATGACCAGGCCATCTATGTCTACTAGCGGGCAGTTATGAATACTAGGATTCCATACACCCATCAAAACTGAGAGAAGGGATTCCATCTTGCTGATAGTTGTATTTCAGAGGCATGCTTTCTGTTTTTGAGAAAAACACTTCTGAGTTGTAAGATATACAGCTCTGTCTCAAAAAGGACAAAGAAAGTAGTTACAATGGTGAACATGACTTGGCAGTATAAAGCAATGAGTTCCCACACCACACACAAATAATAATGACAAATTCTTAATGAAAGGAAGGTCAGAAGCCTATTGGATCTATTATCAATTATTGGCTCAAATACCAAAATTATTTTTTGAGGAGGGAGGTTTGAGTCACACCTGGCAGTCATCAGTGCTGGAGATTTATTCTTGGCTCTATGAGTGGGGATCAGTCCTGGTACTTCTCAGGGTGCCATTTGGTATCAAGGTCAGCCACATGCAAGACAAGGGACTTAACCCTGTTACATCTCTCCAGGCCCAAGAACACACAAAATTCTTCTGCCAGTCTTCAGTTTTCTAGATCAGAATTTAAGGCGGTACAGAGGGACTGAGTTATTACAATGAAGTGGCCTCTAGTTATGCTAAGAGCTTGGCCAAACTCTGCTAAATCTCTCTGAGCAAAGGTCAAAAGATTCAGACTTAGAGCTATTGCATGAAATCAAATTTGGTCTAGCCCCGTGCTCTTGTAGTACTGAGAAATATGAACAGAACTAAACTTCTGGTGTTCATACTTCAAGCTTTCTCCTGGAAGTTTTCAAGTTTGGAGTTCCCAGTCTAAGGAGGTAAGGTTACCTCTGACTGGATGCAAATTGAAGTTCTGACCAGTCAGAACACTGAGTGATTGACCTTGGCTAAAGGTTTAGCCTGCTGGTACTATCCATCTTAGGAATTATCCTTCCTCCCCACTATAGGCTGAATGAATTAGCTGATGTCCTTCTAATGGGTTGTGTAATAGAAGTCAATACTTTGGGAAAGAAGAGGCAAGTACTTATAAGTCAAAATTGCAAGCTATTCCAAAGTGCAGCTATTTCTAAAGGAAAATATGTCTTAGATCACAATAGAAGCAAAACTATTTGAAAAAACAAAGCATTTCAGTGATGTAAAGGAGGACTGTAGCTAAATATCCAAACCACAGAGTCAACAACACTAAATATAAGAGATCTGAACTTCAACAACCAAGCTTATAAAAATGTGCCTTTTAAGGTTGCAGGGGGTGTGGGTGAGGGTGGTAGGGAACCTGGGAAACCTGGTAGAAATGACCGTGGCAGTGGGTTTAATGCAGGAATAATTTACCTATACAAATAAACTATGAATAACATTGCAAGGCATGATTTTAATAAATGTTTTAAAAGCATTTAAAGTTAAAGAAATTCAAGTTAAAACATTATCTGTAAAAAATAGAAGTACACTGAGAAAAGATAGAAAATTGAATTTTTGAAGTTAACACAATACAAAGGGGCTTGAGAGCAAGTTCATGGGTTGAGGCTCTTGCCTTGGATGTAGTGGATCCCAGCCTCATCCCAGGCACTGCATACCTGAGTACCACATGGTGTGGTCTCCAAAATGCAACAACAATAAAGACCATATTGATAAAAAAAATCCTGGTGGTTTAAACTATTGAAAAGGAAACTAAGATATAAGCTAAGAAAAATGAAGATGGACACAATGTGCTAGCACCTAAAATAAATGTACCCAGGTATGAGAAAGGGAAAATGTAGAAAAGAAGAAAAAATTGAAGACATGAGTAATCAATCTTAGAAAATTCAAACTTTCAGGTCCAGAGTGATGGCTCCGTGGGCTAATTTTATGCTGTATATGCAGAATTCCCAAGTTCGATCCATATCACCACATGGTACCTAAACACCACAAAGAATAACTCCCAAACCCAGAGCCAAGTAATACCTGAGCATCCCATGCTGTGCTCCAAACCTGCCTTTAAAAATTAAAGATTTAATATTAAAAGGGGTTATTTTCTCTCTAATCTATGACCAGTTGGACATATTATAATGAAATTTAAGAATGCATGTATAAAAATCTAAACACATAAAATGAGAGCTGATATCAGAGATGAACCAAATGAAAGTCAGATCTTTCAACCCCACTTGATGCCAATAAAATGTTTTTTAAAAGTTTAAAAAAAGGCCCCACGAACATAGTATTTTATATCTAATATGCTATCACTTAAAAATGCATGATAAGAGATCCACAGCTATGCAGCTCAGTCTCATGGTAAGTGGCCCAAGGAGTTCCTGGGGAAAAAGCAAAAGGCTTGGTCAGTGCCTGGCCGAGGTCCTACATAGCTCCTAGGGCTTGTTCACCATACAGACGGCCACACCTGCCAGACTCGGAGCAGGGATTTGGGGCACCTCCACCCATTCCCCAGACTCTGGGTCAGTGGGTGTGGCCCCTGAGCTCCAGCCACCATAGCCAACTGCCAGAAGACAGACACTCCAGATCCATAGCTGTGCATGCACACAGTGCAGAACATCCACACATTAATCTTAGACTCTAACATATTTTAGCACCAGGTCCTTCCCAGGATCTTTCTCATTTATACACTTTAATGATCATTCTATTTGCAACAAACTGGAGAGGTTATGGGGAATGAGGAATTACGATGTCACACTAGAACTTACTATTAAATATTCAGATAGAGACATCATACATCATTAGTATCCATTGGGCAAACCACAAAATGTAACAGAAGAGAGAAATAAAAGGACATAGACAAAGAGGTAGACAGAGAAATAAAATGTGCCTGCAATAGGGGCAGGCAGGGTTTGGGTGGTGGGAGCGTGTTTGGGATACGGGTGGTGGGAATTTGGTTGTGATGGAGGGATGGGTTCTGGAACACTATATGGCATGACCCAATTATGAACATCCTTTTCATTGTATATCTCGCATGGTATAATACAATTTTTTAAAAATGCATGATAGAATTCTCAGAAATACAGCGTTGCAAAATGTTTGCAATACCTTCAATTGCATGAAGGTACATTTAAAGCACTTTTAAGTAGCTGTTTATTTTATTATTTAAAAATTATTTGAGATACCATAATGTACAGTAGTGTTAATTGTGAGGTTTAATGCATACAACAGTCCAACATCACATATCCACTAATGGGTCTGTTGACCTCCCCTTTTGTCCCCAATTCCTCCTTACCCCTTCTCCTGCCTCAAGCCCCCACCCCTTACTATGTCTCACTACCACGGTAGGCCCTTTCTGACCCATAGTTATTAAAATGAGAGGAAAAGCCAAGTATGGAGGTGTAAGAGATACATGAACTGAGTATTATCAAATCCATTAGTAATGGTTGTTATTTAAGATATAGCAAAGAGCAAAATAAAGGGGAAGTATATCTATAATAATGATTTAAAGTTTATTTCAGTGGTGGTCTAAACTTCTTTTGCATGTGCATATCAAGAGCTCTTCTTTTTATTGTTTTATTATACCACGATGATATATACAATTACAAAATGTTCATGTTTGGGTTTCTGTCATACAGTGTTCCAGCACCCAGCCCTCCACCAGTGCCCATTTCCTACCACCCATATCCC
>JAJIBD010027201.1:0-124167 GCA_021461705.1 Cryptotis parvus | reverse complement strand
ATGAGGTGATGTCTGACTGGAAAGATTCAAAAGGCTGTATTGGAAGTCATCTGAGTCAAGTACACAGCTTAAAGCTTAAAGTACACAGCTTTAAGAATAGAAGTATATCATTTGGTGCTCCTTGCCTGATTACTTCAGAGCACTTGTATAAGTACTGATCTCATTTTGCTGTTTCTGAGGGGGTTATTATTGTTGCTAAGGAAAACATGTATTAGAGTCACCATTATAACTTAATTTAAATGCTTTTTCTGCTATTCTTTTGTTGTATTAAAGAACAGAACATTTAAAATTATAGTCAAGTTTTTTCTCATCATCTCTTCTATACTTATGTCCTTATGGAAACTGAGTTTGAATATTGAAAAGTTGAACCAATAATATTTTCACTGATAAATAGCACATAATTCATCTGAGATTCATCAAATTAGAATATATCATTAGCTACTTTTATTGCTTAATAGTATTCTTTTGTACAGAAGAAAACAACCAACCCCATCAAAAATGGGGAGAGGAAATGAACAGAAACTTCAGCAAGGAAGAAGTTCAAATGGCCAAAAGATATATGAAAAAAATGCTCATCATCACTAATCATTAGAGAGATGCAAATCAAAACAACAATGAGATATCATTTCACACCACAGAGTCTGGCACATATCCAAAAGAGCAAGAACAACAAGTGCTGGCGTGGATGTGAGAAAAGGGGACACTCATTCACTGTTGGTGGGAATGTCGACTGGTACAGCCTTTTTGGAAAACAATATGGACATTCCTCCAAAGTCTAGAAATTGAACTTCCATTTGACCCAGCCATACCACTCCTGGGAATATACTCTGGGAAGCCAAAAACACGCAGCGCGAAACACCATCCCTACTTTTATGTTCATAGCAGCATTATTCACAATAGCCAGAATCTGGAAACAACCAGAGTGCCCGAGAATCGATGACTGGATAAAGAAGTTTTGGTACATCTACACAATGGAATACTAGGCAGCTGTTAGGAAAAAATGAAGTTATGAAATTTGCCTGTAAATGGATAGATATGGAGAGAATCATGGTGAGTGAAATTAGTCAGAAGGGAGAGAGACAGTATAGAATGACCGCATTTATTTGCATGACATAAATATATATATATATACATATATATATATATATATATATATATATATATTATGATACCAGTATCCAAGGTCAGGTGAAATGTGGATGAGGAGGTCTTGCCAAAGGTGGAAACTACCACAAATGTGTGGGAGCAGAGGTTAGGTAAGACAGTGAAAGGAACAGTGGACCAATGATTGTCGAAAGTCTATTACAATCCACAACATGTAAGAGAGGGAAGAAAGAGAGAGAGAGAGAGAGAGAGAGAGAGAGAGAGAGAGAGAGAGAGAGAGAGAGAGAAAGAGAGGGAGGAACCTGCCATGGAGGCAGGCTAGGGGAGGGGGAGGGTATCGGGGACATTGGTGGTGGGAGGTGGGCACTGGTGGAGGGATGGGTGCTGGAACACTGTATTGCTTTAAACCCAAACATGAACATTTTTGTAATTGTCAAAAATAAATTAAAAAAATAGTATTCTTTTGTATTAATATATCTTATTTATGGACCTTTGACAGTGGTATATTTTCAAGTTCAGGACTATTAAAACTCATGCATCTGTGAACATACATGGGACAGAGCTTCTACCGGCTCTCCCTGTGCCCAGGAGGGATGGTGGGTTCTAGCCCTAGCCCGCCACCCCAACAGAACCTCGCAAGAAGCAAAAGACCCCCCAACACCATGAGGGGCCGCCATTTTCCACATCCGGACTCTCCTCTCGTCAGCGCTCCACCCAGCACAAGAGCTGATCACAGCCCGGCTCGTCACAGACCCACCCTGCAGCAGACTTTTTCAAGCCCAGCCCAGGTATGCTGATCCAGAGACTCATGGGGCATACATGGGGGACAGCTGCTACAGGCTAGAGTCCACATCCAGACTCCCCTCTCGTCAGAGCTCCACCCAGCAGAAGAGCTGATTACAGACCAGCTCAGGTGACTACAAGAGTATGCCACCCGCACAGCAGAGCCTGGCAAGCTACTTGTGTTGTATTTGATATGCCAAATACCAGTAACAATTATAGACCTCATTCCTATGACCTGATGGAATGGTTTGAAGCTCTTTATATTCCTGGGAGCGAGCAAATGCTTTTGGGCTACACTAGCATGTGACAGAACGTATGGAGATGTTACTGGTGCCGCTCGAGCAAATCGATGACCAATGGGAAGACAAGTGAAGTTTTTATATGAAAATGTTTTCTTTTTTTTTTGTATTACTAATGTCTAGGAGTAGAAATGGCAGGTTACATAGTTTATAATTTTAAGAAATCAGGGCCAGAGAGATAGTACAGTGGATAAAGCCTTCCTTTGCACAAGCGCCTGACCTAACTTTGATCCCCAAAGTGGGCTAGGAATGTAGAGCCAGGTGCCTTGAACACTGATGGGTGGTGCCACCCCTCTCCTGCTAACAACAGCAAAAAAGAAATTGCTAAACTAAATTTTTCCAATTACACAATTTAGCTTTTCCACCAGCAAAGTATGGTTTCAGGTTTTCCTTCACACTGACTATGCCAGTCTTTCTGATTATATGTATGTATTGGTGTCATTGTGGTTCTAAGTTTGCATTTCATTATGACTAGTGGTGCCATGATGTTTTCATTTGCCATTAAATATCTTAAATCTGCCATGAAATGTCTGTCAGTGTCTTGCCATTTTTCATAGTGGTATTTGTCTTCTTTTTAATGAGTACTGCACTCCTTATATGTTCTGGACTTTTTATGAAATCTGTAGATGTTTGTCCTAGTCTGTGGTTTGATGTTTTATTTTCTTTGTGATTTCAGAAGGGGACCTCCCCGACTCTGCTCAGGGGCTATGCACTGCTATAAATAGGACTCAGAGATCTCACACATGCAAGTCATGTGCAGAATCATAGCTCAAAGGGACACCTTTGACCTGGAAAGTTTTAATTTTAATGTACTAATTTATCATCGTTTATATTTTTCCAGCCCTGGCTTATTAATTTCTACAAAATATTTACTGATATTTGATACAAATTGCATTTCCTATGAAGTTGACAGAATTTTTTTAATCAGTCTTGAGTCTTTCGGTTTATTAATATAGAATTTATCTCAATTGATTGTATTTTCTTTGCATTCCCTTAGTGATGGTTGCTAGTTTTCATTTAATATGTCTTGTGCTTCTGTTGCTAAATTTATGCTAAAAGTCATTCATTTTTAAATCCTTAAAACTTTCACTTTCTTCAGTTTTACTTCATTGTGGATAATAAATAGAAATGCAGTTAAGTTTTAATAATGATGCTGTAACCTGTGACTTAGAGTGTTTGTGCTAGTAGTTTAAGTACTAGGGGATTGTACTATTTCCTAATTAAAGGGTCATGTAGTCTAAGAATACAGCTTCTGTTTTTCAGATATGTTTGCTTTTATTTTTATTTTGTATGTTTTTTTTTATGCCACCTAAACTTCTGTGTTGAATAGAGACCATCCCTCCTGGGTGCCTCCTGAGCAGCTGGGCACAGGGAGAGCCAGTAGCAGCTCTGCCCCATGTCTGTGAGTCTCTGGATCAGCATACTTGAGCCGGATTTAAAAATGACTGCTGCAGGGTGGATCTAGATGAGCCGGGCTGTAATAGGCTGGTCTGCTGGGTGGAGTTCTGACAAGAGGGAAGTCCAGATGTGGAGAATGGAGGCCCTCATGGAGTGGGGCCGCCGTCTGGCTTGTTGCAAGGCTCTGCTGGGGTGGCGGGCCAGGGCTAGGAACCCGCCATCCCCTCCTGGGCACCTCGTGAGCGACTGGGCACAGGGAGAGCCAGTAGCAGCTCTGCCCCATGTCTGAGGCAGGTGGTGCATGTGTGTATGTGTGAAACATTTACTCAGAAAGAACTAAGAGAGGATTATGCCTTGAGTAGGCAAAAGGCAAAAATTCTTGAAAGAATGAAGAAAACATGCAAAGAGACATAGAATGTACATGTTCAAGGGAGAGCAGGGGCATGGAAGAGCAAGCCAGTAGTTCATGGTTAAACAGGGTATTAGGCTCTTATAATGCCCTTCACCACGGCAGAGCCTGGCAAGCTACCTGTGTCGTATATGATATGCCAAAACCCAGTAACAATTATAGATCTCATTCCCATGACCTGAATAATGGTTTGAGGCTCTTTGTGTTCCCTGGAGTGGGCAGATGCCCTTGGGCTACAAGCATGAGACAGGACGCATAGAGATGTTACTGGTGCCCGCTCGAGCAAATCGATGAACAACGGGGAGACAAGTGATACAAGTGATTGCCCTTCATGAACATTCTCTTCTACTGCTACCTAACTTATCAGATATTTGTATTCTTAAGGTGATTTTGTTTTATGTTAGATTGCTATATCAGATCATTTTACAAAAATTGACATGATGTGATTACTATTGGATTACTTTTGTATGTGATTAATTTTTATAGATTTCAGTTTTGGAGCAATTTCAGTTTCCAAAAAGATATTATGTTTCCACATATATCCCCTATTTCGTTGAATGACTTATTCTATCACTAATGTTTTGCTTATTGTGGCACAGTTATTACTATTGAAGAAATATTCATATAATATTATTATGATTTTGGTTTTTGAGCCACACCTGGTAGTGCTAGGGGTGTACTCCTGATTCTTTGCTCAGGGTTCGATCCTGGAGGACTTCAGAACCATATGTGGATAAAGTACAAGTTGACTGCAAGGCAAGTGGCCTACCCACTGTACTATGTGCCATCCCCCTCAGGTTATTATTAACAGGAAGTTTTACAATATTATACATTTCCTGGAGACTGTGTTCGTGATCGTGCATCATTAAGACTGAGAAATGTCTGGTAGCCTTCCTTGGTCTATAGTTTTGCTGTTCACACAGTCTCTTTGTTTCTCTGAATAGGTCCTTGTTTTACTCTCATTTTTGAAGGATAGACCACTGGGAAATGGAATTCCTAGTTTCTGTACTTTGAATATGCTGTTTCAGTTTATTTGATGTTATCTAAAAGGTTTTTCAGGTTTTATCTTGGAATTTCACCTTAATGGAATTTCCCTGGTTCCATTGATTGTTTCCAAGACTTTTTTTTTAAATATTTGGCTTTCAGTGGTTTAGTCATGTTATTTCTGGTATAAGTTTTCCTTATGTTTCTCCAACTTAGATTTTATTAGATTTCTCCCTTCTTTACTTACTGCATTTCATCAAATTTGGGGAATTATTTTCCATTATGTCTGTGGCTGTTTTTCCATCTCCTCCCCTCTTCCTTCCTTTTTAAAATTAGTTGGATGTTTTTCCAACCCCATTAAAAAAATGGGGAAAAGAAATGAACAGAAACTTCCTCAAAGAAGAAATTCAAACGGCCAAAAGGCATATAAAGAATGCTATTCCTCACTAATCATCAGGGAGATGCAAAGCAAAACAGCAATGAGATATCTCACACCACAGAGACTGGCACACATTCAAAAGAGAAAGAACAACCAGAGCTCGTGTGGATGCGGGGAGAAAGGGACTCTCATCCATTGTTGGTGGAAATGCATACTGGTGCAGCCATTTTGAAAATAATATGGACAGTCCTCCAAAAACTAAAAATTAAAATTTGACCCAGCAGTACCACTCTTGGGAATGTACCCTGGGGACCCAAAAACGCACAGCAGGAACACCATCTGCACTTCTGTGTTCATCACTTGAATCACTTGAATCCCATTATTCATCGATTTGCTCGAGCGGGCACCAGTAACATTTCCATCAGACCATATCACGTGCCAATGTAGCCCAATGGCATCTGGTTGATTCAGGAATATGAAGAGCCTCAAACCGTTCCTTCAGGGTCTTGACAAGGAAGTCTGACCATCTTGTAGGTGGGCGGCCACGTGATCTTTTGACATCCCATGGGATCCAGTCGGTAACGGCTCTAGTCCAGCGGTGGTCTCCAAATCGCATTACATGTCCAGCCCATCTGATTTTTGAAGCCTTCGCAAAGGAGACAGCGTCCCTGATTCTGGAATAGCGACGGAGGTCAGAACTCCGATTCCTTCTCTCACTTGAGTGAGCGCGTGATATTCCAAGCATAGCTCTTTTGATTCCTCTCTGGGAGACCCGAATAGCATTCTCATCGTGCTTTCGTAGGACCCAGGTCTCTGAGGCGTATGTTAATGCAGGGAGAACAGTGGAGTCAAAGAGATGTGCCCGAGTCGGAGGTTTTTTGTCCTTTTTAGCTATTTCTTCGATGCCTTTGAAGGCATTCCATGCCACTCTCTTCCTCCTGCGCATCTCAGGTTTTAGGTCGTTCATTATGTTGATTTCTCGACCTAGGTACACATAACTGCTGCATTCAGAGATGTTTTTCCATTGAGAGTGAATGGGGCCTCTGGAACTAGTTCATTTTTCATAAACATAGTTTTCTTTAGATTCATCTGTAGACCGATCTTTCCACATTCTCGGTCAAAGTCAGCCAGCATTTGTGCCGCTTGGCTAATGTTTGGTGTTATTAGAACGATGTCATCAGCGAAGCAGAGTTGGTGTAGTTGCCGACCATCTATCTTCACTCCCATTCCTTCCCATTCTAATTGCTGCATGATGTTCTCGAGGGTGGCGCTGAAGAGTTTTGGTGAAATGGTATCACCTTGTCGAACCCCCTCTTTTCACATTAATGATCACTTCTTTGTAGACGAGATCGGGCGTGTTCAGGGTGGTATGGCCGTAGACAACACTTCTTTGTAGGATGATGAGATCCTGGTGGTGAATCCGTAATACAGCTCATGAAGGATCTTGATGTATTTGGTTTGAACACCCTGTTTGGCTAGGGCTTTGATGACTGCTTCAGTCTCCACAGAATCAAAGGCTTTCTGTTAATCAATGAACGTGAGACAGAGCGGCATCTTGTACTCCCTACAAACCTCAATGAGCTTGGTTACTGTGTGGATATGGTCGATTGTGCTGAATCCTTTCCGGAAGCCTGCTTGCTCGCATGGTTGTCCTTCCTCTAGTGTTCTGCTAATCCTGTTTAGGATGACTCGTGTAAACAGCTTATTCTGTGTCCTTTTAGCTATTTTGATCACAACTTTTTGATCACAAATACATAATGTCTTTGTAGATTCTCAAACTGATTTTCCAGCTGCAGTTTTTTCCCCCATGTATTTTTTTTGTGTGTGTGTGTGTCACACCTGGCATATGCTCAAGGGTTACTCCTGGCTCTGCACTCAGGAATTACTCCTGGCGGTCCTCGGGGGACCATATGGGATGCCGGGATTGAACCTGGGTCCGGCCTCATGCAAGGCAAATGCCCTACCCGCTGGACTATCACTCTGGCCACCCCCACCCCTTGTGTTTTTTTTAGCTACCTTTAACTCTAGTTTTGCACATAATTAACTTCTTCTCAACTAGACTGTTATACCTGTAGTTTCCTTTTCACTATCACTATCTTCCCGTTCATCATCTATTTGCTTGAGCGGGTACCAGTAATATCTCCATATGTCCTGTCTCATGCTAGTAGAACCCAAAGGCATCCGCTTGCTCCAGGAACATAAAGATCCTCAAACCATTATATTAGGTCACGGGAATGACCTAATATAAATGTTACTGGTATTTGGCATATCAAATACGACAGGAACAGCTTGCCAGGCTTGCCGTGCAGGTGGCATACTCTTGTCGTCACCTCTAAATAAAGCATTTATTGATGAACCACATGGCCGCAAGCGGCTGCATGAGCCGGGCTGTGATAGTCTGGTCTGCTGGGTGGAGTTGTGACGAGAGGGAAGTCCGGATGTGGAAAATGGCGGCCCCCATGGAGTAGGGTGGGGGTCGTCTGGCTTGTTGTGAGGCTCTGCTGGGGTGGCAGGCCAGGGCTAGAACCCGCCATGCCTCCCGGGCGCCTCATGAGCGGCTGGGCACAGGGAGAGCAAGTAGCAGCTCTGCCCCATGTCTGAGAGTCTCTGTTTTCAATCCGGCATACCTGGGCCAGATTGAAAACAAACTGCTGCAGGGTGGGTGCCAATGATCCAGGCTGTGATAGTCTGGTCTGCTGGGTGGAGTTGTGAAGAGAGGGAAGTCCGGATGTGGAAAATGGTGGCCCCCATGGAATAGGGGATTAAAAGTTTCCTTTTAATCCTTTAGAAACACATTGTCTCCGCTGTAATAACCATTCCGCTTTTACCAACTGCTAGAATGAAATTTACAGTTTTAGACAAGTAATCTATCTCAGAGTCTATGAAAGAAAAAAAAAGCCATGCAAAGTATAAAAAAAATTTTTTTTCTAGTCTTTCATTTTAAATGTGTTCATAAATTTTTTAAGCCACTAATAAATATGGTTCTCAGTTTATAACATTAGGTTGCAAATGTGTCTTAAAAATGTTAGTGTTGGGATCCAGAGCAATACTCCAGCTGGTAAGGCATTCGCCTCGCACACAGCCAACTTGGGTTCGATCCCTGGCATCCTATATGGTCCCCTTTGCACTATCTGGAGTAATACCTGGAGTGTAGAGCCAGGAATAACCCCTGAACATCGCCGGATGTGGCCCAAAAAGCAAAAAATAAAAAATTCAGTGCTGATGTTTCAGACTTCTTGTAAACTGAAATTAGGTCTTGCTGAAATGTGAAGATTTATATTCCATATTTCAGGTCAAAGAATGAGATCAAGTGGGAGGATAAGGCGCCGGGCCCTTCTAGACACGGTAGAATGGAGACTTAACTGGAATGCTTTAAGCACAGAGTGATGTGACTCAAATGATTGCACAAACTGGCTTGATCATTTTGTCTCTGGTGTTCTCTATTGTGACATTTTTGTCTGTGTGCTTGTCATTTACTACTTGCTTTGAGAAATTCATGCACTCTATAGATATTCTATAGACTGCATGCCGATAATTTTGTCATCTAAGTGAGGAAGAGTTTTTCTTTGTTAACGTTTTTGAAGCTTGTGAAGCGTGTTAGGTCTTACATGACAGACATTCAGGTATCAGTTCATGGAGCAGAGCGAAGTAGTGAGATCTGTGTTCTCATCTGCGCGCTGTGGAATACAGAATTCCTGGAGTCTCAGGGGAAGCAAGGTCAGCCTGGTAGGCCAAGGAGAGCAAACTCTCTGTAGTACATTTAGAAATGGGTTATGCCAACTGCCCTTGCGAACCAGGAGAGTAAATGTCAGATGCAGCATTTCTCTGGTGGGGCCCATAGGCCCCCCCCCCCCGCCCAGTAGATCTCCAGATTATTCCAGTGTGGAGCCACAAGTGAAAAATCACATCAGTTGTGGGGAGGCTGGAGGCACAGCATGAGACTAAGGAGCCAACCAGGAGAAAGAGGGCCACAGGAAGAAAAATGATCAGAAATCATCTTACCACGGTTGGAAAAGGTTGAGAAAACTACATTAGAGTTGCAAACTTGCTGTCAGCTTTCTTTTTAAAAAAGAAGTAATGTGAATATATGAAATGAAAGTGCAATTAGAAAAGCTCTGAAAATGTTTTAAACTGGCAAAACCAACTTTTATGATTTAAACTCCTGTATATTAGAAGTTAATAGAAAAGTAGAACCACTGTTATTGAAAATTAATATGAAATGTAAGTGTTGTTGGAGTTAGGGTTCATTGTTTTAAAATCACTATTACTTACAAGCCAGAGCCATAGTTCAGGGGGTAAGGCACTTACTTACCTTTGCGTATGACTGACCTGAGTTTAGTTTCCCCAGTATCCCACATGGTCCCCATAGCCCTCCAGGAATGATTCCTAAGTGCAGAACCAGGAGTAAGTTCTGGATACCCCTGGATACGGCTTAAAAAAAATTCAACAAAAAAAATCACCACTGCTTAAGTACTGAATTCAGTCTGCTGATAGGAATTATTTTTGTTTCTTTTTCTTTCATAATCCTGAGACTTTCTACCTAGCTTTAAAAAAATATTTTATTATACCACAGTGAGATATACAATTACAAAGATGTTCATGGTGTTTTTTTTTGCCTAGCAGAAACTTGTTTCCTGTCAGCATGCATTGGATGCTTTAATTAAAATGTCAGTCATTTAAATAATTTACTGATAAGTTGATTACAATTACCTCTCCTATTTTTTTAGCCATACCCACTGATCTCAGGGTTTACTCCTGGTTCTTTTCTCAGGGGTTATTCCCTGGCAGTGCTCAGGGATCAAGTCCAGTGCCCAGGACATGGGTATGTAAGGGAAAGAGCTTACTCACTATTCTGTGTCTGGCTTTTCGGGTGCTTTTTATTTTATTTTTTAGAATGTGCATTTCTATTTATTTCCATGCAACAATGCTAATGCACTGCGGATATTAGCCACAAACACAGATATTTCTTTTTTTTTTTTTTCTTTTTGGGTCACACCCGGCAATGCTCAGGGGTTTCTCCTGGCTCTGCACTCAGGACTCACTCCTGGCTGTGCTCGGGGACCATATGGGATGTCGGGATCGAACCCGGCTGGCATGGGCCGGCCGCGTGCAAGGCAAACACCCTACCCGCTGGGCTATCGCTCCGCCCCACAAACACAGATTTTTCAAAGAGAACATATTCCCAAATCCTATGGAAACATAGCCCAGGCCTTTGGGCAGTAAAAAGGAAGGAAAGAAACACCTGTTATTACACAGTAATCATTTGACTCTAAGTGAGACCAATGAACCTGGAGATAGAAAATTCCCAGCATTCCTTTCTCTTATTCAACCTCCATCTTTTTAAGTAAGTCAAAAGAGAACTAAAACATTGGGAAATTTCACTAAGTCATTTGAAGAAAGAGGAGGAGAAAAGTAAAAACAACCCCAGTACATGCATGGAAATAGAAATCTGACAGCACAGATAAACCACACATTTGCCGGGCTGTGTTGAAATTCAAAACAGTAACAGAAAGGCCTTCAAAGGAGATAAGGTTTAACTGTATCAAAAGGTTCTCGGGCAAAGTGGATCATTCATATCTGCTGGATGGTACTCGCCACTAATTCTTTTTCTTTAATTTTTTTTATATTTTATTACACCACCGTGAGATGTACAGTTACAAAGAAGTTCATGTTTGTGTTTTGGTCTTACAGTGTTCCAACACCCATCCCTCCACCAGTGCCCATTTCCCACCACCAATGTCCCCAATTCCCACCCCCGTCCCCCAGCCTGCCTCTATGGCAGGCACTTTGCTTCTTCTCTCTCTCTCTCTCTCTCTCTCTCTCTCTCTCTCTCTCTCTCTCTCTCTCTCTCTCTCTCTCTCCTCTCGCTCTCGCTCTCTCTCTTCCTCCTCCTCCTTTTTACATTCTGTGGATTGCTGGCTCTCCCTGTGCTCAGCTGATCACGAGGCGCCTGGGAGGGATGGTGGGTTCTAGCCCTGGCCCGCCACCCCAGCAGAGTCTCAGACGACCCCCCACTCCATGAGGGCTGCCATTTTCCACATCTGCACTCCCCTCTTCAGAACTCCACCCAGCAGAAGCACTGATCACAGCCCGGCTCATGCGGCCACAAGCAGTCGCGCAATTCATCATTAAATGCTGGAGATCAGAGGTGACTACATAGTATGCCACTCGCACGGCAGAGCCTGGCAAGCTACCCATGTTTATTTGATATGCCAAATACCAGTAACATTTATAGACCTCATTCTTATGACCTGATGGGAATGGTTTGAGGCTCCTTATGTTCCTGGAGCAAGCAGATGCCCTTGGGCTCTACTAGCACGATACAGGACATATGGAGATGTTACTGGTGCCTGCTCGAGCAAAACGATGATGAACGGCAAGACATTGATACAGTGATATTTAGAGGTTATCACGTGTATCTTTTTTGCCTGTATTCAATGCTCAGTTCTAGGCTGGTATCACTTTCGACAGTTATTAGCACACTGTTCCCTTCTCCATCTCACCTAACCTCTGAATCCCACACGTTTGTGGTAGATTCCACCTTTGACAAGACCCCCTGATTCGTGTTTTGCATGACCTTGGATATTGGTTTCATACTATATATAATGTATATATATATATATATATATATATATACACACACATATACGTATATATGTATACCTATATACACACATACATACTATATATATCTCATGCAAATATATGCAATCATTCTATATCTGTCTTTTTCCTTCTGGTTAATTTCACTCAACATGATCCTCTCCATAGCCATCCATTTATAGGCAAAGTTCATAACTTCATTTTTCCTAACAGCTGCATAGTATTCCATTGTGTAGATGCACCAGAGTTGTTTTTTTTTTTTATCCAGTCATCAGTTCTCGGGCACTCTGGTTGTTTCCAGATTCTGGCTATTGTGAATACTGCTGCTATGAAAATAAAAGTGCAGATGGTGTTTCTGCTCTGTGTTTTTGGCCTCTCCGGTATATTCCCAAGAGTGGTATGGCTGGGTCTAATGGGAACTCAATTCTAGTCTGGTCTTTGGATGAATATCAATATTGTTTTCCCAAAAGGCTATACCAGTTGACATTCCTGCCAACAATGGATGAGAGTCCCTTTCTGCCCGCATCCACACCAGCATTTGTTGTCCTTGCCCTTTTGGATATGTGCCAGTCTCTGTGGTGTGAGATGATACCTCATTGTTGTTTGATTTGCATCTCTCTGATAATTAGTGATGATGAGCATTTTTTCATATGTCTTGGCCATTCAGATTTCTTCCTTGTCAAAGTTTCTTTTCATTTCTCCTCCCCATTTTTTTTGATGGGATTGGCTGTTTTCTTCTTGTAAAGTTCTACCAGTGCCTGCTATATGCTGGATATTAACCCCTTATCAGATGGGTATTGGGTGAATATTCTTTCCCATTCTGTAGACTGTTTTTGTATCTTGGTCACTGTTTGTTTTGAGGTGAAGAAGCTTTTTAGTTTCATGTAGTCTTGGGGTGCTTTTTAAATTTTCCTTTTATCACTGTCTTTGAAAGCCCCCTTAGATTACAATCTCTCTATTATTATCTACAAAGAATTTTTCTTCAATTTATATTTCTTGATAATTTGACAAAGAATAGTACGATCCTAGAAGTCCCACCATTCTGTCGTATCTGATGTGCTTCTCAGCTACCAGATCCCTTTATATATGAGGAGTAGGAAATGTGGCCAGAAATACAAAGACCATCTTTTAAGTGATTTCACTCCTCTTATCTTCATTTCTCAAGGTATTGACTTTAGAATTTTCTTTTCCTAGTGTTATTATACGGCTTAATTTTCTGACTTGGATTGGTTATGCCAGCCATTAACAGCTTTTCAGTTTCTCGGCTCAGAAGCAAAGAATTTTAAAAAGTCACTGTTGATACTTTTCATCATGAAAAAGGCAAGCAGAAGGAATTAGTTTCTTTTACCCAGGGACCTCAGCCTGTATATGCCACTGGGAACCCGATAGCATATGTAGGTAAAATCACTTATCACAATGCAGCTACTTTTTCACTCTGGTAATTTTAGCTCATCTAGGTCATATTCTAAATGTCAACAAGGCAAGAGGGAATAAAATGTCATCAGAATAATGCACATATGCTTTCATTTCAATGGAGCATAAAGTCTTCTGTAGGAATCAGGATTAATCAGGTTTTTCTTTTAAATTGTTCCCATAAATATGAAGATCATCATTGTGACTATTTCATAGGTGTTCATTTGGCCTTATCCCCTTTCCATAAATTAGAAAAGATCTGGGTTTTGCTATTGGATGTTGGTGCAGATAGCAGTTTCTTAGAGACATAGATAACTCATTACAGTGGTTTGCTTTCATAGGCTCTTCCAGTTTACCTTTTAAAACTGGGTCAGGAGAAATAAAGCATAGTGTGCTGTGGGCCATAAAACCACCATCTTGAAAGCTAAAGTCATTTCTATTCTAGGTCAGAGTTTTTATTGTTTAGAAAAATGAAATTTTATTCATTATTGTTGACTTTGCAAGAGAATAGCTGTTAATTTCAATTTAGGTGAAATCATTAAAGTAAGGATATATCCACATTAGTAATTTATTTTCTTGGGGTGATTTTCTTATTTCCAGAAAAAGAATAATAAATATAAAAGATGACTTGAAATAGGTTTGTCAGAGAGAGGCTACTTAAGGATTTTATTTTTTCCCCTTCAGAGTTTCAGTTAAACCACAGTAGGTATTATAGTCCTGCTGTGATTTTAAATGAATGTTTTCTTGGTTGTATAAATTGTGGTTTGTTGTGAAGTATATCTAGGATTGTAAATGACAGTTAAATCTGGGTTCTGATTTCTTTTCTCTCTAGCTTATAATAGAACCTTTAGATCACTTTGACCATCTCCTTGTTAGTTTCATGTTATAATTTAGCACTCATGTACAAGTTCTAACTACTTCTTAATTCAGTTTAATTTTTCTGTGTTTGCAAAGAAAACTTTTCTTCACAGCAGTAAATTAGCATTAAGATATAGTTTTATGTCTTATGAAACAACTTACTATAATAAGTACCATTTTGGTTTTGATTCCCAGTTGTAATAAGTTTCACTATCACTATCCTCCCATTGATCATCTGTTTGCTTGAGCGGGCACCAGTAATATCTCCATATGTCCTGTCTCATGCTAGTAGAGCCCAAGGGCATCTGCTCGCTCCAGGAACATAAAGCGCCTCAAACCATTATATTAGGTCATGGGAATGAACTAATATAATTGTTACTGGTATTTGGCATATCAAATACAACACGGGCAGCTTGCCAGGCTTTCTGTGCAGCTGGCATACCCTTGTAGTCACCTCTAAATATAGCATTTATAGATGAACTGTGTGATAGGCTGTCGCTGGGTGGAGTTCTGACGAGAGGGAAGTCTGGATGTGGAAAATGGCGGCCCGATGGAGTGGGGGAGGCCAACTGGCTTGTTGTGCGGCTCTGCTGGGGTGGCGGGCCAGGGCTAGAACCCGCCATTCCTCCCGGGCGCCTCGTGAGTGGCTGAGCACAAGGAGAGCAAGTAGCAGCTCTGCCCCATGTCTGTAAGTCTCTGGATCAGCATACCTGGGCCGGATTGAAAAAGAAAAACTGCTGCAGGGTGGGTGTCGATGATCCGGGCTGTGATAGGCTGTCGCTGGGTGGAGTTCTGACTCCACCCATAGGTTAAGATTAAGGTATATTATTTTATCTTAATGCAAAATAAATATCTTCCCATAGTTATTACAGTTTAAAATAGTAGAGTTTCACAGGATGATCTCTTATCTGTGGAATATAGAATACTGGATGAGGAAATGTATTCTAATAAAAGGGGATGCCTAGATCATCCTTGACCCCAGTGTTTAGAGAGAAGACGGAGAAGAAAGGAAACCAAGGGAGGAAGAAGAGAATAAGCAATGGTTTAACAGGCGTCAGGACTTCAGGTATACCAGTGATATGAGTGAAGGGTGTAGCCAGATACCCAAACTAAATATTCAACAGAACCAAAACATGAGATCCAAGTGACAGCCACTAAAACTTAGTAAGGTGCATGCCAGGTTTATGGACAGGCAGTGGTGAAGTAGGGGTTGGGTAAGGGAGAACACTAGCTGAGGGAAGTTGACACTGGTGGAATGATTGGTGTTGATTATTGTTGTTTTTGTTTTGTTTTGTTACTGCTTTTTGGGTCACACCTGACAATGTTCAGGCGTTACTCCTGGCTCTTCGCTCAGGAATTACTCCTGGCATTCCTGGGGGACCATATGGATGCCTGGGATCGAACCCCAGTCGGCTGCGTGCAAGGCAAACTCCCTACCTGCTGTACTATCGCTCCGGCCCCGTGTTGATTAGTGTATGCCTAAAATGCAGCTATCAATAGCTTTGTAAATCATGGCTCTTCAATAAAAATTTTTTTAGAATAAAGTAGAAAAGTTCATTTTAGAATAAACTAATTTGCTGTCTCATGAAGGCATAAACATGCTACTATGTAGCAGAGCTTTACTCTTTAAATGATTATTTTTCATTCTGTTACAGAGTGAAGCTATATGCAGTTAACTTATACCATCCACCTTCCCTTACCTCCACTCCCCATTAACCCCCCACACACACACACACACTCAGAGTCAGCAGTTAAATTATTTTTGAGATTGATTATTTGTTTTGAGTTAGGTGTAGACCAATAATAACCAAGTCTGATGTATTTGGGGTTCAGGATCTAGGTTGATGAGTATTCGGGTGTAATAAAGCTCTCCATTTGAACTGGCATTGATTGTCATTCTTGATAATTCTTCCAGGAGCAACATTGATTGAATAAGTGTAAAGATTAAATTTGCCGTCCTCCAGCAAGGTGTTCACAGAGCTGGTTGAAGTATAAAAGCTGACAGTGCCATAGCATTAAATCTTTTCAACCATACTTCAGAGAAAAAGAAGTGGCAATGATTAAGGGAACTGTTCAGTTCAACAGGCTTTTATTGAGCATTTCTTAGCTTACCACTGTGTTAACAGCTAACAGTATAGGAAAAGACAGTATCATTTGCCCTAAAGAAGTTTTTTTTCATCTAATTTGGGATACAAATCATTTATATATGAAACAGCTGTTGAACAAAATCCAACAACATGCAATCAAGTGTAGGTCTGTTTATGCAACAACTACAAAGTAGTGTTATTTGGCAATGGAATGAGCATATCTGAGTGATATAAACTGCTTTGTGGTACCACAGCCTGGGTTATTCGAGACTTTGGTTATTGAAAATGGTAAGTCTATTTTGAATTTTCTGAGGAGCCTCCATATTACTTTCCATAGCACATGTACCATTTATTCCCACCAATACTATGCAATATACAAGATTCTACATCCTTGCTAACATTTGTTATTCTCTTTCTGATAACGAAATAAAGCCATCCTGGGCCACAGAAATAACTCAAAAGGGCAGGAGCACATTCTTTGCATGTATAAAATCTGATATTGGGGTTCAGCAGGTTCCCTGTCTGCATTCAGGGCTGAAGACTGTTCCCCCCGACCGATGGACAAAGGAGCAAGATCACAGCCTCTAGAAAGTTCGGAAGCTCTTACTTTAATCTCTCCACCTACTCCTCACTTCGCCTAACTCCACACACACTGCCCTGCACCACATCTGCTTGAGGTATATACTTTATAAAAAGGTTGGGGATGTGAGTTACAAGAGGTACTAGGCCTTAATCCTGAAACAGGGAGATGATTAAAAAAAAACAACTCTTCCTTCCCAGGGCAAGCTATTAAGAGACCTTGCCTCGGGATGGATCTTGTCCCTGGACTATAGGCCTGCCCAGGATAAGGGCGGAGCCATGGTGTGTTGCTTTCTCCTTTCCTTAGCTGGTAAACAACTATCTTAATATATTTCCAGTCAGTTAGTATGATCACAGCAACAGAAACGGACATTTATCTACACTCAGGATTAAATTTATAGAGTGACTATTCCTGGGGATATCTCACCATATATCCCAGACTACATTCCTCTTGGCCAGGTGGTTTTATTCCTAATCCCCAGAGGGTCCTGAAATCAGTTGCTTCTCTTTGGGTCAGGACAGAGTTTGTTTCATGACTTTGCTCCCAACTTATAAAATTGCTCAGGACATTTAGTCTATCCCCTGTCAAGGCCAGGATAGCTTACTCACAGCTTGCCCTAGGTCCATCCAATCCTGTTTGGGACCCTCCTTTTGGGGTGTAAGGAATTAGAATCAATCCAAGGCCAACTGAGATTTTAAGCATGAAATATGATGGATGCCCAGGAGTAACTAATTCAGAGTTAATTAACTCCTGTATCACAAATGCATTTCCTTAACTATCTTCCTGTGTCTACACAAAAATCCTTTGTACTAGTATAGGAATTTGTAAAGGGCATACAGGAAAGAGAAAAGCAATCTTTCATTTATAATACAAAACCCAGGGCTGGCAAGTAGGAGACAGAGGGCTGTGAACAGAGGGTAACCCAGAAATCTGGGTTAGGTTCCTGGTACTGTATGGTCACCTAAATATTTTGGGAGTAACCCCTGTATACCACTGAGTGTGGACCTAAAATAAAAGTAAGAATCACATCCCAATAGGTGTGAATTATATCTCATTGTTCTGGTTTGCCTTTCTCTGATCATTAGAATCTCGAATGTTTTGTCCTACACAGGTTGGCCATTTGTGTGTTGTGCTGGAGATTGAACCCAGAACTCTACTAAATTCCTTCCCTCACCTCTCTATTACCTATTTATGGCGCAAAGCTTAGTTTGACATAGCTCCTCTTTACTGCTTTTTGCTTTTGGTATACAACTGTGTTCTTCAACTGCAAGTATAGAAAGGTAGGAAACCACTGGCTTGTACCTTGGTTCTAACTGCTGGTCCTGTCTGCAGGACAGATGCTAGTTTATGGGTATCAAAAAGCTGAAGAACATTGCCATACAATACTCTTTGCCAAGACCTGTTTGCATTATTTAATCTTAAAATTTTCCCATCTCTTTTTAGGACTTTTATAGATTCATTTTGAGTTGATTCTTGCATACAGTGTAAGATAAGGTTCTAGTTTTATTCTTTCTTGCCCTGGTGTGTCCCATTCACTATTTGTCAAAGAGACTGTTATCTCCTGGTGTGAATTCTTGGCACTCTTGTGAAAGGTTAGTTATAGTCTTCAAACATATAAACATGGTGTTTCTTTCATTGATTACCACTCCCCTTATGTGTGACTGTTGTGAAATGATAGGGGGTTGCATGTGCTTGATTGTTCTACACACTTGGTTGTAGTTCATTTTTTATTTTCTTTTGGGGCCAAACCTGCAGTGCTGAGGATTTACTCCCAGTTTTGTGCTCAGGGGTCACTCATGGTGGCACTTAGGGGACCATATGGAGTGCCAGGGATTGGGGTCGGCCACATGCAAGGCAAGTGTCCTACCCACTGTACTATCACTCCAGTCCCTTGGTTATGTTTCTTGCACTGTTGGTTGTGGTGTTCATGGGGGTTTGCCATCAGACTGTGTTCCACTTATGTTCAGCTGTAGTGCTTGCCAGATGTTGCATAGTTTAGTTGTAATGTTTGCACATGTGCTTGCCAGAGGCACACTCCTCGCCACAGTGCTCTCTTTCGTGGAGTGCTCATCAGGGGTTACTTGTTTCAGTTTCTGTGCTTGCCAGCACCTGACTGTGTAGCGGGGATTGCATGTTGTTGTGGTGCTGTTACACTCAGTGCATGTGAATGGTTCTGGGGATCAAACTCATAGCCCCATGTGTGCATTGCAGGTGCTTTTAACCATTGGATGGCTAAAAATACCCTATATATAGACCTCATTCCCATGACCTGATGGAATGGTTTGAGGCTCTTTATGTTCCTGGAGCAAGCAGGTGCCCTTGGGCTCTACTTGCATGAGACAGGACATATGGAGATGTTACTGGTGCCCGCTCGAGCAAATCAATGATGAACGGGAAGACGGTGTGAATTATCTTTATTTTCATCATGTTTGTTTAAGTCCTTTACCTTTTGATTAAACATATTATCTAATTCATTTGATTCTATTATAAATCATTGTTTGTTCCTTTTAAGATAGTTCATCCCTAGTCTGTATAAAGGCAACTATATAATAGGTTTCTTAGATGATTTTTATCCTATGAACTTATTGGTTTTATTTATTCTAATTTTTTCATAGACTCTTTAGACTTTTCTTCATAATGACATATATCTGCATATAAGTCACCTCCAAGTGGAGATGATATTACTTTTTTCCTTCATTAGATATTTAAATGCTCTAAGATTCAGCTTCAGCTGGGAAGTTTGCCCTATTGATTGCTCCTCCTTAGGTATTTCTTCATTGTGCTTCTAGACCTGTTGTACTTCTCTGTCATCACACCTTGAAATAAAGTCAAGATGAGCTAAAGTTTATTGGTGGTAGGTATTAGTACTGTGGTTTTGGCTAACTCATTGACATGAAATACAATAACCAACATAGGTAATAAACTTACTAATTATCTTGATTTTTTTATGTTGCAGTTTTTCATAGTAGAGTTTTTTAGTGTAGTTATTTTTAGCCAAGCTACATTATTCTACTTAAGTGCTTATAGTAGTATATTTTGGAAATTGTACTCTAACAAATTGTAAGTTACACGTTTTATTCCTTTGAACCGTTTTCTTCAAAAGGATTATTTCAGAACCAGACTGTTAGTATTGCACAGGGTAAGGTGTTTGCCTTGCACATAGGTGACCCTAATTTGATCTTCAGATGCTTGTGGGTCCCTGAACACTACAATGCTGATCCCTGAGAACAGAGTCAGGAGTATGCCCAGAACATTGATAAGTGTTGCCCAATAGCCCCCCACCCCACTAAAAACAAAGATGATTATTTCAGAAATCTAGGCAACACTTCTGTAGGTAAGTATTTGTAGCCAGTGAATATGAGAACATTTTCCAGATTGGCTTAAGAGAATGAAATTTGTCATTTTTGTTGACTAGACTTTTCCTGAACACCTGTTTCAGATGCAAATGATCACATTTGGATTTTTATCTTCTTCACTCCATTGTTTGATTGTCTTTAAAAGCACAGAAATAATATCTAGATTTTATATATTAACAGAATATAATAGCTATAATGGCATTTTACTGTTGGGGCTTATTGGGGTCCCCAACAGATACTGGGGTCCAGCTGATTCCCTGGCCAGGCTTGGGTCCTACTACTGTCCCATCTGGCCAGTGGACAAAGAAGCAAAACAACCAGTATTATAAAATCTAAATCTTTAATTTTTCTCCACACACTCCCTCACTCCAACTGTAAGTATAGAAAAGTTGGAAACCACTGGCCTGGCACCTGGGTTCTAACTGTTGGTCCTGTTTGCAGGACAGATGCTGGTTTATGGGTGTCAAAAAGCTAAAGAACATTGCTAAGAAAAATAGAAGTTTGCTAAAAAGTGCATTTGTTCTTAACTCTTAACAATTCAGTGAGATGTAGAACTAAGATGTTATCTATGATCCTGAGTAAAAAAGAGCTGTATGAGAACAGCATTCCTGATCAAAAACGATGATAAAATTGAGTATTAATTTTACTTGACATAAAAGATAAGCTTTGCTTTTCCTTTTCTTTTGATTAAACAAGCCAAGCTCTTCAGTAGTAGAGGTAAAATATGAGAAATCCAGTCATTTATATATCTGAGGAAAAGTGCCTGCTTCTAAAATAAAAGAGGAAGAATGCCTGCTGTGGAGGCAGGCTGGGTGAGTGGGGAGGGAATCTGGGAGCATTCGTGGTGGGAAATGTGCACTGTTGAAGGGATGTGTGCTGGAACACTGTATGACTCCTCCTCTTCCTCCTACTTTGCCTCCTCTTCCTCCCTCTTTCTCCTCTTCTCTCCTCCTCCTTCTCCTCCTCCTCTATTTAGGGATTATAATGTAAATCCCTTTGCCCACATTCAATGCTCAGTTCTAGTCTGGCATTACCTTTTCCAACAATTCGTAGAACACTGGTATATATTTATATCCCAGAGATGAATGCAGTCATTCTATATCTTTCCTTTTCCTTTTGACTGATTTAACTGAGCATGATAATCTCCATGTCCATCCATTTGTAGGCAAATGGCATTACTTCGTTTTTCCTGACAGCTGCATAGAATTCCATTGTGTAGATGTGCCATAGTTTCTTTAGCCAGTCTTCTGTTCTCGGGCATTCAGGTTATTTCCAGATTCTGGCTTTTGTGTATAGTGCTGCAATGAACATAGAAGTGCAGATGGTGTTTCTGCTGTTGTTTTTGGATCTCTAGGAGTGGTATTGCTGGGTCAAATGGGAGCTCAGTATAAAGTTTTTGGAGGATTAAGCTGCTTTCTAACTACTAACATCTGAAACATTTGGGGAAACATTTTTAAATCACATTAAACCAGCTAAAAGTGGTCAGGATAATAATCAAAGAGCTAAAAGTTTTCTCCATAGAAGAACTATTGAAAACCCCTGCCTTTTAAACGATTAATCATGAAAATGTTCCATTCTTAATTGTTGTGTGATCCGGTAAATATTAGCAGTTTTTCTCTGTCACCAGTGCTGTGACAATGAAATTAGGCTGATGATTTCCTGATAGACTTTACTATATTGGTTACAGTAATTCTGGAAATAGTGTTTTAAGACATGTCTTGCTCAGAAGCATCATTTCTTCCAGGAAATAGCCTTTCATTTAGTCTGAAAAGTTGAAGGATGTGGCATCCTATTGGACCTTTGGTGTTACTATTTTCAGACCTTGTTTGTATGAAAGATGAACCTTATTGATTTTCAGATAATATAAATTTATTCAAAACAGGAGGTTGTTGTAACATTCTAGGAGCAGGTTGTTTTTAGTTTTATTGAATGTAATTTAATTACAAACTAAAAAAGTTGCTTCAAAACAATGATGACATAATTTGACTCCCACACCCCTGTTTTCCTGTGTTATTTAATCTTCCTCAAGTTTTCTGCTATTTATCCTGACTCTTCTCATTAAGAGTTAATGGAACTAGAAAACTCAGGAGACTTTTTTCTTTAAAAAATAAAACCAAATGAATTTTGCTCAGTAGTAATTGGGCCATAAATGAAAAGCATATTATAGATAACAACTACTCATATGATTGAAATATTTTTTGAAGAATACTGTAGCTTATAACTCTTGAATTCAGTTGTGTTGTAACATGCGTTTACCTTTTTAGAATAAAAGCGTGGTGCAATGTTGGTTTTTCCCTTCATGATCTTTGAGTTTATGATAGAAATAATATTATGCAATTTTATATGAACATTTAATCCAGTCAAAGAGACAAGGATCAGACTTAAACATTGTTTTGCTCAGGTTGAGAAGCTGTAATATTCCTCCCTGGTTTGGTTTGCCACATCCTCTCCCTCAACTAGTTCACTTCAGAATTCTCCCTAATTTGAGTTTTTGTGTCCAGCACTGAAGAGTTTTGGTGAAATGGTATCACCCTGCCGAACTCCTCTTTTGACATCGATGATCACTTCTTTGTAGAATGGTGAGATCCTGGTGGTGAATCCATAATACGGCTCATGAAGGATCTTGATGTATTGGGTTTGAATGCTCTGTTTGACAAGGGCTTCAATAATCGCTCGGTCTCCACAGAATCAAAGGCTTTCTGTAAATCAATGAACATGAGACAGAGTAGTATCTTGAATTCCCTACAAACTTCAATGAGCTTGGTTACCGTCTGGATATGGTCAATTATGCTGAATCTTTTCGGAAGCCAACTTGCTCACATGGTTGTCCTTCACCTAATGTTCTGCCAATCCTGTTCAGAATGACTCGAGTGAACAGTTTGTAGATGACAGACAACAGGCAGATGGGGTGATAGTTGCCAATGTCATGGATGTCTCCCTTCTTGAACAGTAGAACTGTCCTGCTGGTTTTCCATTGGGAGGGCACCTTGCATTCAGACAGGTAGCGTGTGAAGATCCAAGCCAGTGTATTGATGAGTCCTGAAGGCAGATTCTTCAGGTGATCGGGTCTGACTTTGTCTGGACCTGGTGCTGTTCCCTTCTTTACCGATGAAATGGCATGTCGAATTTAAGAAGGGAGAACATTGGGAACGATATGTACATCCTGTGGAATTTTGTATGTGGGCAGGTGGATGTGGCTATCAAAGAGATTTGAGTAGAAGTCATGGATAATCTTCTCCATTGCCTTTCTGGAAGATGTGATAGATCCATCAGGACATTGGAGGGCAGTCATCTTGGTCTAATAGTTGGTGAAGGACAGGCGGTCATTGCGAATGCTTTTCCCGGCTTCTGCTGCATCTTCCAGTATTTCTGCTCTTCTGTCTTTGAGGTCTTCCTTTATCGCTTCTCTGCACTGCTTTGCAAGCTTGGATGTTAGCATTTGGTCGCCTGAGGCTTGCGCCTTGCCATGTTGGCGAATGAGCTTGAGAGTATTTGAAGACAGGCGTCCTTTCTTCTCAAGGGTTCTCGAGGGTAGCGCTGTGTTTTTTGAAGACAGTGCCACCCTTGAGAACATCAGGCGACAATTAGAATGGGAAGGAATGGGAGTGAAGATAGACAGTCGGCAACTACACCACCTCCGCTTCACTGATGACATCATTCTAATCACACCAAACATTAGCCAAGTGGCACAAATGCTGGCTGACTTTGACCGAGAATGTGGAAAGATAGGTCTACAGCTGAACCTCAACAAAACTATGTTCATGAAAAATAAACTAGTTCCAGAGGCCCCATTCACTCTCAATGGAACAAACATCTCTGAACGCAGCAGTTATGTATACCTAGGTCGAGAAGTCAACATGATAGAACGACCTAAAACCTGAGCTCTGCAGGAGGAAGAGAGCAGCATGGAATGCCTTCAAAAGCATCGAAGAAATAGCTAAAAAAGACAAAGAACCTCCAGCTCTAGGCACATCTCTTTAACTCCACTGTTCTCTCTGCATTAACATACGCCTCAGAGACCTGGGCCCTATGAAAGCAGGATGAGAATGCTATTCGGGTCTCCCAAAGAGGAATCGAAAGAGCTATGTTTGGAATATCATGCCTCACTCAAATGAAAGAAGGAATCCGGCACTCCAACCTCCATCGCTGTTACAGTCAACGACACTGTCTCAATTGCCAAGACATCGAAAATCAGATGGGCTGGACATGTAATGTGATTTGGAGACGACTGCTGGACTAGAGCTGTTAACTACTGGATTCCATGGGATGTCAAAAAAATCATTGGTCGCCCACCTACAAGATGATCAGACTTCTTTGTCAAGACCCTGAAGGAACGCTTTGAGGCTCTTTGTATTCCTGAAGCAACCAGATGCCATTGGCCTACACTGGCATGTGATAGGGTCAAATGGAAATGTTACCTATCATTTCCATTATGTGATAATGGAAATCGATAAATTTCTCCATCGATGAATAACGGGATGTCAAGTAATCAAAAGTGATCAAGTATCCAGCACATGTGGATCATTCCTCATATATACATGCCCAAGTCCAGCTTCATTTCCCAATACCTTGATGCAGAATTAAAAATAAAACTCCCTCCTGCTCTTTAATATGACAGACTATCTGTTTTAGGAAAAATGTGGGTTTTTATTTACCTCAGCCCAGAATATCCTTCCCTCAGACCCCTGGTTGTTTCCATCTGCTCCTATCTCTGCTTCTCAGTGAGTTGTGCCATAATCATCCTGTTAGGGGAAAAAAAATGCAACCTTTACTTCCTACGCTATCCCAGCGCTGAACTTTCTTACTCTGCTTTTTTGTTTGCTTATAAAGACATTTGTCATGTTCCAACAAGTATATAATAGTCTTGCTTTTAAGAACCTAATGCATGGAATAAAATGTAAAGGGCATTCAAAGGTAATGGAAGGGTAAAAACAATGTATACACATTACAGGGAGGAAGTTAAAAAATAGTAAAAATCACAAGGCCCAGAGAAAATGGTTAATCTTCAAATGGAAGGACTGAGCAAGGTATCAATGATGGAAAAAAGCTCCTAGATACATATCTCCTCTTGAAGTTTTATTCCCTTGAAAACAAGAAAATCCTGCTTTTCCAAAATGGAGAGAGTAAATGGATCACCAACAAAAGAATATAAACAAAATGGTATTTAACGTCTTATCAGCAACTCCGAATTCTAGGGCACAATGGAGAAAATGCCATTGGGTTTTGACAGGAGACGTTTAATCACCCAACCAAACATCAGTGAAAAGTGAAAGCTACCAAAGGTCATTCAGAGGCATGAGGTCTGAAAGTATCTCTCCAGTAACAGCATTAGTTGAAGAACAGGTTCCAGCAAAGTGAATCAGCTAGCCTAAGTAAGTGACAGTGTTGCAGCAATTTTGCCAGTAGCAGACAAAGGAAAACAAAGCATTGATCATTCTGAATCTGAAGGAATAACAATATTTTCGAAAAAAAAATGAATACTGTCAACATATTCAACATCTTTTTTGTTTGTTTTTAATTTATTTCACTTAAATATTTTTTTTGGTTTGGGGGCCACACCAGCAGTGTTCAGGGGTTACTCCTGGTTCTGCACTCTGGAATTACTCTTAGCAGTGCTTGAGGATCATACAGCATGCCCGAGATTGAACCTGGATTATCCAAATGCAAGGCTCATGCCTTTCCAGCTGTACTATCGCTCCAGCCCCGAGTCTCTGTTTTTATCTATGAACTTTTTTAAAATTTATGCACAATTGACATGATTTACTGATCCGTGGTTTGTATATATATATATATATATATATATATATATATATATATATATATATATATATATATAATTTACTGATCAGTGACTTGTATATATGACAAACAAATGATCACCAAACTAGATTAATTCGTATCTGCAATGAATAGTTACAAAAATTTTTACTTGTGATGAGAATTTGAAGGTTCTGTTCTCTTAACAACTTTAAAAGAAACAGTGACCAAGATAGATAGACTGTCCACAGAATGGGAAAGAATATTCACCCAGTACCTATCTGATAAGGGGTTAATATCCAGAATATATTATGCACTGGTAAACTTTACAAGAAGAAAACAGCCAAGTCCATCAAAAAATGGGGAGAAGAGATGAACAGAAACTTTGACAAGAAAGAAATTCGAATGGCCAAAAGGCATATGAAAAAATGCTCATCATCATTAATCACAGAGATGCAAATCAAAACAACAATGAGATATCTTCTCACACCACAGAGACTGGCACATATCCAAAATAGCAAGGACAAGTGCTGGTATGGATGTGGGGAAAAGGGGACTCATGCTGGCATGGATGCAGGGAAAAGGGGAAAAGGTGAAATTAGCCAGAAGGAAAAAGGTAGATATAGAATGACTGCATTTATTTGCTTGATATAAATATATATATGTGTATTTATATCCCTCACCTGTCCTACTGTCTCCTCACCCCCACCTCCGCTTCTAAAGCAATCTAATATTGTTTTCTATTTTTACCCTCGTTTTTAATTTTTCAATTCAATATACAAAGGAGATGATATGAGTATTTGTCTTTCTATCTGACTTCTTTCACTTAGTGTAATGTCACCAAGGTCTATAACATGTTGTTACCTATGGCAAGATTTCCTTTGTCGGATTCAGTAATATTCCATTGTGTCTGAGCTTCTTAGTGTCGGTCCACGTTCTTTTTTGATTGAATCAGTGTTTCTTTAATTTTTTTAATGATTGGATTCTGTCATGTTTGACAGATGGAAAAGTAAGGAACGGACTATGCATAAAAAGCAGATATTTTAAAATACATTGTACACATTATTGATTTCTGTGACCTCCTTCTGGGATGAAATTCATTGAGCATGCAGACAGTTTGGGAGTTTGGGTGAGGATTTTCTTGTCCTCGTGGGACTGCCCTGGCCTTTCCCCTTCTCTGAGTGACCAGACAAGCTGTTGCTGTTTTTAGCAGAGCCTCACAACAATCCAGATGACACCCACTCCATGAGAGCCTCCATTTTCCACATTCAGACTTCCCTCTCGTCAGAACTCCACCCAGCAGACCAGCCTATCACAGCCTTGCTCGTCTAGATCCACCCTGCAGCAGTCTTTTTTTTAAATCTGGCCCAGGTATGCTGATCCAGAGACTCACAGACATGGGGCAGAGCTGCTACTGGCTCTCCCTGTGCCCAGCCGCTCACGAGGCACCCGGGAGGCATGGCAGATTCTAGCCCTGGCCCGCCACCCCAGCAGTGCCTCGCAACAAGCCAGACGACCCCCCCACTCCATGAGGGGCCTCCATTTTCCACATCCAGACTTTCCTCTCTTCAGAACTCCACCCAGCAGACCAGCCTATCACATTCAGGCTCGCACGGCCACTTGTGGCCGCACAGTTCTTCAATAAATGCTGGATTTAGATGTAACTACAAGAGTATGCCACCCGCATGGCAGAGCCTGGCAAGCTACCCGTGTCATATTTGATATGCCAAATACCAGTAACAATTATAGACCTCATTCCCATGACCTGATGGAATGGTTTGAGGCTCTTTATGTTCCTGGAGCAAGCAGATGCCCTTGGACTCTACTTGCATGATACAGGATATATGGAGATGTTACTGGGGCCCGTTCGAGCAAATCGAAGATGAACGAAGACAGGAACAGTGATACAGTGATTTCTTCATAGTCCAAGTTATCTGCTGCTGTACTTTTTACCAGCCATATCTACTTTGAAGGGATTTATTTGCAAAAGGCACACTAAGACCCCTTGTAAATCGACACTCTTTAACCCACGAGATGAAACTGTCTTACAGGACATGTACTTAGAACTCATTATTTGCTAGCTAGTTTGTAACTTCATCTTTGTCTAAACTATTTACAAATACATGCAGTTCCAGTTCAGATTGCCTTATTTAAATGCATCATTAGTTCAATAACTGCTTCATTTGAATGCTGAATTTTACTTTATTTCAAATGCATTTGCATAAGCAGCTTATTACTTCTTTTTTTCAGCTATTTTACTATATTAAAGTAATGATCTTACCCATCTTTCAAGGCCACATGCACTATATTACTACCATAAGACTTTATATGTGAATATGGTCTTTTTTTCTGTGTGACCTTGTTTTAATGATTATTACAAAATTGAAATTGTTTCCCTTTCAGTGCTATCCGGGACTTGTTTGTTTTTTAAACAAGTAATCTTCCAAATGTCTCACTTGGATTCAGCAGCAATGCTACAGATGACTAATATACCCATCTAGTGGCAGTCTCTCCTTCCCACATCACTGTTTCCATGAGGAAGTTATTTTAACGAGAATTTCCCTACTTATGCCTCCACCTGGTTATGCTCACAGATGTTAGTTTCGACAACCGTCTTTCCAACCATCTTACCAGTAAAAACCTCGGCCTTTTCTTACTTTTCTCATGGCCAAGGCACTTTACCTTCAATGATTATCATCTGCTACTTTTCTCTATGACACTTTACCTCTTCTGTTGATGCAGAACCTCTTATTTCCGTTTATCAGGTGTTCTCCTAGGAACCCCCAGATACCTAGAACTTGTGGTTTTCTGTGTACACTCTTCAAATGTTTTTACATTGCTAAAATTCCAGTGGTGGCCATGTGTAATCTCCCACTATGACCTGCTTAATTAATCATCTGCTCATTTCCCTTCGGTTTACTTTTTCCTTATTTCTTGAAATCACCAGCCACATCCCTTTGGCAATTTACTCTTAGTGGTTTCTCTTTCTGGAATGTTGCAGATCCCAGATAGTCTCATAATTTGTTCCTTAATTTCTTCTAGGTCTTTACTCAGATATCACCTTAACACTGAGCTTTTCCCTGTACATCTTATAACAAATAGTCATGCTTCCAGAATTTTCTGCTCCATAGCTTCATAGATGTTTTATATTTAGTTAGGCAGGATATACATTTTACTCATTTATTTATTGTTTGCCAGTCTTTATTAGAATTCAGACTCCACAAAGGCAGTGGACTTTAGTTTTATAAGCTATTAAATTATGAGCACTTAGGATAGTTCTTGCCCATTATAAGTACCAATAATTTTTATTAAAAGAATAAACTTCATGAATGTTCTTGTTTCATGTCATATACCAGTATGCAGTTTAGCTAGAATTGTCTGGTCTTTTCATTTATAAGCATAAAATTATAGTATAAGTTCCTCAGTTGAAATGCCGTTCATGTGATATTGCATGGGTCCTTAACTTTTCTGTGCCTCTCTGTTTCTCTTAGGTTGCATAAGGATGAAATAGGCTCATATGTAAAGCAATGAGAATAATATCCACCATGTATAAGTAATTACCATTTTACTTCTAAGGAAGTATTTGCTCCTAGGAAATTTGCTTTCTTCACCTTTATTTCCAATATACTAAATTAAACATTGTTATTTGGGGGTGGAGTGGGGATTAGGCTAGAGCTCACTATTGGCTCTGTGCTCAGGATCAGTTCTGACAGGACGTAAAGGACCACACATGGTGCTAGAGTTCAAAACTGGATCAGACATATGCAAGGCAATCTCCTTATGGACTATACTATCTCTAGCCTAAAGTTGTTGTTTTTTTTCATATTCTAAAGTTCCTTGAAGTGAAAAATTATGGCCCAATGTTGCAGGACACCTAAAAGCCTCTGCATCTGCCCTGGATTGCCTCCTGCAGATCACTTCATGGATAGGGGGTAGTCTAAATGTGGCAGTCTTATCTGACCATGTATTCTGTACTGGCTGGTATAAATATTTTCATGCTACCACAATCATTGTGGGACTAGCTAGATCTTACCAGCATATTTGCCTGGCCATGTTGGATCTCTAAGTAATTAGACTAGCCAAGCAAGCATGGCTCCCTGATAACTCAAAGGCAACTAAAAATACAAAACTACCATGAAGTAGACGAGACTCTTGTGAAGGCTTGGACAAATATTTAACTGGCATTAGTATAGTCTTTGTACAGAGGTATGCCATCTCAGAAACCCCCTTCTCTACCCTATAAAGGCTTTTCCAGGCAAATCTTGGCCCAAAACATTAGCATCTAAAAGGGCCTAGGTGAGGTGCTGGGAGAAATTACCTGAGGGCATTTGACCATGCCTGCTTCCCATAAAAGTGGGAGATCTGAGTTGCAGGAGTATAAAACTAGCCTGCTTCCTCTCTTGCTCTCTCTTTTTGGGCTCTCTCTTTGTGAGCTCGCACCCTTCTTGGGAGTCTTGTCTTTGTCTCCTCTCTACAGGGACCTAACACGTGGTGGCCGCCATCTTGGCCTACACGTGGCTGGGGTTCTAGCCGGGAATCCTAAGCACAGGGTTTTTCCTATTGCTGATTTGCATGCCTGAACCTGTGATAAGTAAATCATTTTACCTGCGCCGGATTCCTGAATTTTCATCCATTCGCCGCCAGCTTCGGAGGTAGAAGGGAACTCGCTTCCCGGCACTGTCGGGGACCCCAGCGGCTTCCCCGACAGCCCAACACCATAGAACAAGTTTTTCTGACTTATTCACTATTTTTAATTATGATTTTGACACTTCAATATAAAAAAACTTTCTGTGCACAGAGATATTAAACTTATGTCTCCAGACTTATGAATACCATTTCTCCTGTATTGCTTATTTCAAATAAGGGCCCTACATTTTGACCAGAGGAGTTGAAGTTTTGAAGTTTGCCAGTAATGAAACTGCAAAGCATAGCTTACTTGCTGGTACAACTTTGCAAGTACAGCCTGCATTTCTAAAGTATGTATTCATGATTTCTGCTCTTCAGAATGTGGCAGTAAAGTTTGTAGCTCATCAGCTCTGGTGTGAAATTTAAGTCAGTAACTTTGGATTTGACTGCGGAGCTCAGCTAACATAGATGACTTCTCTGCTTCAAATGAGCTTAACATAGTGATGCTCAATTCAGATGTAGTTGTTTTTATTTGTATTTCACAGAGTTCTCGAAATACAGTTTGGTTCTGCTTTCATGTTAAAAACTTTTCATGCTTCTCTCTGTGAGTTTCTGTATTGTCTTGAAATAAGTATTCCAACATTCATGTTCTGATTTTACTTCACAGTTGGTTTCTTTGAAGACTTGTATGTTTCTAGTGACAATTACACAAGAACCCAAGTAAATAATGTCTTGCTAATGAAGATTATAAAGAACCAGTAAATTTTAGTTATTGTATTAAGATGGATATATGTTCCCTTTAGTCATGAGGCGTTTATGAAAAGTTAGAATAAAAATTGCTAATTGTTTAAGAAAATAACCAATTTTGCTTTCAGGCTACAGTTTGTAAAATTTGATCTCTATGTACTAATGAGAGATAACATAGCATAAATGTATAACTGAACAAGTAATGACAAAATGAACACATCCCCGAATGAAGGAAATAGACATTCCTAGTGTCCCCAGAAGCCCTCTGAGTGATTCCTGGTATGAACCCTTCTTTGCTCCCTGTAGTTAGTTTTGCCTCTCTGTAACCTTTATGAATATCGGTCAGTATGGGCTGTTTTAGGTCTTCACTTGTTGACTCTGGGCTCTTGCTCACCATTACATGTCTGAAGTTCCTCAGTGTTTCCTAGACATGTGGTATTTTGTGTTTCTGCCTTCATAGAATCCTATCTCATGGCTTTACTACAGTGTACTTAACCACTTTTTATATTGATTTTTATTTCTTTTTGGGTCACACCCGGCAATGCTCAGGGGTTACTCCTGGCTCTGCACTCAGGAATTACTCCTGGCGGTGCTGCTCTGGGGATCATACAGGATGCCAGGGGATCAACCCGGGTTTTGTGCAAGACAAACGCCCTACCCTCTGTGCTGTCACCCTGGCCCTCTATATTGATAGAATTTCAAGTAGACACCATGATGGCTCACAAATGAACTGTTGTGATGAGTATGTTCTTAAATTGCTACATCACAGGTTCCATTTTAGTAAATAGTCAAGGATCCTCAAGGATTATACCTGCTTGCATTTTCTGTATAACACTTTGGGGGAATATTGCCATTTTGACAATGTTAATTCTCCCAATCCATGAGCAAGGAATGTGTCTCCAAGAAATTATTGGTCTTTTTTAAAATAACTGAACAAAGCCATTTTTAGAAATTATTTTTAATATGTAAGTTTGTGGTTTATCATTACTTTAGTCAATTTATGCTAAGATATCCTTCAATATCTTCCTTCTCTTTTCAGAAAGCTTTTATATATGTGGAATTAGAGATCCCCAATTGACTATTTCCAAATGGTGTTTTAGAATAAGATCACATGTATGTATAGTACTTCACATATTTTAAAATAAATATTTTCTCAACTCAAAGTTAACTCAGATTTGTTTATTTGACCTCTTAATCTCTTCTTATCGTGTACAACTTATTTGGGATCTTTACAGAAAGTAGGGGTAATTTCTGATTCTTAAGTATCAATCCTTTCAATGTTAGAATATTTCCCTGCTTCAAACGTAAACTCCTGAGAAATTTTTCTTTAGTTTGCATGTGAGAGTAAGGTCAAAAGAAAAACAATTTTTGGAATATATTAGTATTAACTAGATTTGAAAACAATCAAGAAGATAGGTTTCCTGGAATCATTAAAATATCTTGTTTCCCAGTAGTCTCCATTACGTAATGATTTGTTTTTATTTAATGATGCTTAGTTTTTAAAGGTGGCTATATAGTTATTAGAAAAAATTGAATTCTGATGAGATACAATTTTAAAACAGTTTTACCAGAGCAAAATATTTTCTATTCAAAAAGTTTGAGTATAAGGAGCACAAAACAAAACAAAGCGGAAGTTATTTAATCAAAGTTTCTTTTTACTCGGTAGTTTCTGAATTACAATGCATTTTATAAACATAAGTAAATAATCTGAAGATTGGTAAATTGTATAAAAGTCTTATAAGACCAGTTATTATTATTCTATTTGTATGAGCTTACTAAATATAGAATAAGATTTTAAATTATTAAAGAGAAATGAGAAATCTGTTGGAACATCATTGTTAGCATTTTGAAAAATGTTTTCAAAAGAATTTGTCATTTGAATCAATCCATGTCTCTCTCTCTCTTTCTCTCTCTCTCCAATTCTGAAATGTACTATCACAATTAAAATGGTGGTCCAGAGGCTAAAAAAAAAGGTAGGTTTTTCAGTATGCAGTAATGGAACCAAAGTAAATTACTCACACTTGTTTATCATTCCATAGATTTCTAAAATCAAGAAAACATAAATAGATGGTATCTATTTTTATAACTAGTACTAAATATCGTCATATTGTTTATAGTGATTTTTATTTTTTAAGTGAAAGAAATATTTATTAGGCTAATTTACTACTTCAGTTTAAGGTGTCGTCATTGTAGTAGTCTTTTAGAATCAACATTTTCTTGTTTGGTTTTTTGTTTTATTCTGTTTGGGGCCATACCTAGTGTGACCCTGACTGTGTGCTAAAGGTTCACTCCTATTGGTATTCAGATATGAGTTGCCAGGGACTAACCCCCAGGTCAGCTGCTTGCAAGGCAAGTATCCTGCCCACTATACTATCTCTCCCATCCCTAAAGTCAACGTTTTCCTGACAGATACTCTATACCTTGTTATATTTAAGATTTTAATTGGTGCTTTTTCAAACAAATAAGTACTTACTTTAAAATTTTAAGCTTTTTCTGTTTTATGTTGGGTGGTTTCCTTCCTTCCTTCAGCAGTGCTTCAAGCTTACTCCTGTCTCTGTGCTCAAGGGGAACCATGTGTTGTACCTGTACCTGAACTAAGGTTAGCTGCATTCAAGGCAATTGCCTTAACCTCTCTACGGTCTCTCTAACCCCAAACACTGTAACAGTGGTGTTGTAAATTAACTTTGTGTCTTTCATCTAACAGACATCTTTTTTAAAAAAGTATTTTTTAAATTTTAAGCACTATTATTTCTAATGCTCTAGGAGATAGGATTTCACACATACAGTATTTTAACACCACACTCCTACCAGAGTGCTCACTATCTCTCCTGGCGCCCCTGACCTATCCTCTGTCTCCCCACCTCCCACAAACCTGGTTCTGTAGCCCAGTTCTCAGGTCATCCAACAGACATCAGACTAAACCAAATGATCTTGCCATGAGAAATCACAAAGTCTGATTTTCCTAATGCTTGTTTGTCTTAATGCAAGATTTTAATTCTAAACACATTTATCTGAAGGAAGATTTTGCAGTTCTTGTGTTATTTAAAAAATGACTTTCTAACGGTAATAAGTATTAGTAGAAAACTGAGAATATAAATTGACATGAGAAGTTAGAAATGAGAAGAGATAGTTGAGATCAGTTTGTTTCTCTCCTGGGCCTCTGTCCTCAAAATCTAAAATTTGAACTTTGAAAGATTAAAATAATGCCACATAGTTGAGCTGTTCTATAAGTTTATCGAGCTATATTGTTTTGTTAGTTAAAAATCTTAAAAATAGAGTTGTAATACGATGCAGATTTCAGTCTGTCTCTACATGACTTGTGCTTCTTGTTACATTTGTTTTTTGGGGGAATTCCTGGCTAGAATTCTGTTCCACATCTGATTTATGAAAAGCAATGAGAGAATGGCAGTTAAGTCATAAATCAGCATAATGATTCAATTAATTGTGATTCACATAAGTCACTTAACAATCTTATTTATTATTCAGTGGTGTGTTTGTCATAAAATTAATATCTTTCCAGAATTTGTAAGGATTGTATTATTGCTCTTTTTTTTCAAATTTAATTTTATGAATAATCATTTCTATTCCCCAAATGTTTTTATAATCTTGTAGTTGATACATTAATTTTTATTTTCAAATATCTAAATTTTATAATATTTCAACTAATTGATAATTATTTAGTTGCAGAGATAATTGGGATAATGTATTTTTATTTCAGTTTGGAAGAAAGTGTTTGAACTTAACATAAACTGAATGAATCATTTTGCGATTCATTAGATGTATTTGGCATTTCAAAAAAAATTAAACAGTGATGTAGTGATCAGAGTCTGTTTTCCTTCAGGTGAAAAAATAACTGCATTGGCAGTTTATCTAATTAAATTGAAATGCTGTGGAGTAGTTTAATCTGTTCATGACTTTTACAGAGAGGTTAGCTGCTTTTTCTTATTTGTTTTGACTTTGGAGCAGGGGCAGCCCAGGGAACATACCTGCTGTACTTGGGCTTACTGCTGGCTTTATGCTCAGGGTTACTCTTTGTGGGCTCAGGGGACCATATTAGGTACCAGGTATTGATGCAAGCAAGACAAGTGTCTACCCGCTGCTGTACTGTTGCTCCAGCCCCAGAGGTTAGCTGTGCTACAAGTTCTTGATCACTTGACATCCCGTTATTCATCGATTTGCTCGAGCGGGCGCCAGTAACATTTCCATTGGACCCTATCACGTGCCACTGTAGCCCAATGGCATCTGGTTGCTTCAGGAATAATGGCCCTCCTTGTTAGTCCTTCTTAGTGCTGCCGTATTAAGGGCTCTTTCAGGGTCAGGAAGATGAACATTTTTTATTACTGGTTTTGGCAAATTGAATACGCATCGGACAGCTTGCCAGGTTCTGCCATGCGGGCGGTATACTCTTAGTAGCTTGCTGGGCTAAATAATAAAAAGGCATATCTGAAAAAAATTAAGAAAACATTTGAAAAAACATATTTTAAAAAAGCATTTTTTTAAAGTGAAAAATATTCTAGAGCCGTTTTGATTAGAGTCAGGCAACTAAAGAGCCAGTCGTCCTCTTCTCCACAGTATCCAATGCAGAGTTTGAATCACACCAATTCAGCAAGAGTCAGAAGTAGCAAAAGGGGAAGAGAGTGAAAGGCCACTCAGAGAGAACAGAATAAAAAGAGGAAGAGTCTGCTAACCAGATCTCAATAGGAGTTAATAAGCATAGAAAAAATGCCTGGTGTTTCAAAGTCAGCAGACCATATTTATATACATAATTGCAGGTATTAAATAAATGTAATTTGGTTGAAAAATGGTAGGTAGTAGTCTATACCCACCAGATATAAGATGAAGGAGGAAGCTTAAGCAAATATATTGGTTTCTTGTTCCCTGTGACCTCTATGAAACGAAAGCCAAGAAGCACCTATAGGAGAGATCCAAAGATTTGGGAGTGACTGAGCTGATAAAGATACAATCATCTGAGAGGAAGCTGCAGAGGTGCGGGGTGGGGGGCACCATCTTCCATGCCTGACCTGGAAAGATCCCCTGGACTGAGGCTGCTAACATGAAGTAGGGTGAGAGGACGACACAGCGCTAAAAATGGGGATAGGAGAAAGTATGTACATCAAACTAGGACAGTTGACTTACTACGCAGCCTCTCTACCCCAGCCAAAACCCAGAGTCTCATCTCAAGAGTGAGGGGATGCAGCATATGGCAGGTGTGCCCTTCCTGTGGTTCACCTTGGCATGCTGCAGAGATGCCTGCCTCATTCTGATCTTCATTCTGACCTTCGAGGGGCTGCTGATGGTCAGCCCAGAAGCATTGCCTGCTTACTGCAGCTCCCGCGACGGAAGCTTGCCTGCATCCCACCACTCTTGTGTACACAGAGCTCGGCTTCATATCATCAAGTAGGCAAGAAGACAGAAGAAACCTATTTTTATTATTATGCTTTCTGAACTTTTGAGAAACCCTCATGTTATTACAAATTGTAACAGATTAAGACTTTTTCTTAGTAATTTGGTGGGTAAGTAAATTTTCTTAGTATTTTGATGCCAATTACCAGTACCAATTATGGACCTCATTCCCATGACTTGATGGACTGGTTTGAGGCTCTTTATGTTCCTGGAGCGAGATGATGCCCTTGGGCTATCTCGCATGTGCCAGGACATATTGAGATGTTATTGGTGCCCACTCGAGCAAATCAATGATCTACAGGAAGACAGTGATACAGTGAATTTGGTGAGAGTTCAGTCTTTGGAATGTACCAGAAACTGCTGGATCCTTTGTATATGTTTTCTTTTGCTAATGTATCAGTGGGTTGTGATTTAGGAACTGTTAGATATGTTTTACATTCCATAATCTTAGTTTAAATTTAGCAGTAGTATGAGCTAACATGGATACTTAATAATGTACACGTCTGCAAACTGAAAATTCATATTTGGTGTCTCTTGGGTTCTTTTTTTTAAGAGATATAGAATGTTTTATTAAAATACTGAGAAATGTTGATCTCGTTAAATAGAAAAGAAGAACATATTTCTTGTCTTTAAAATATTTAGTAATATGAATTGAGTTGTAGTGTTCAGAAACATTGCAGTTAGACCCAGTCATAATTTTCCTCATTTCCTTAAATTTTCATGGGTATGCATTTGGAGCTGTTTTTTTCATTCATTCCCAGCTAAATAAATTAGCTCAAATATGCATGACTAAATTACCTTCCACAAAAATTTCTAAAAGCATTTGAAAAATATCCCAAGGGTGGCAAATCCATAATATTTTACTTTATTAAAATGCCGTGCCTGGCTTCTGGATGGATATATGATTAGAAGAAAGGAATCTAAAATATAATGGAAGTTAAAAGTACTGTTGTAAAGTCAAAAAGGATCTTGTATAACTGGATAAGGCTGACCTTGGAGACTCCTGGAAACTTTGAGTGGTAAAATTTCCATCTTCTATGCCTTGTGGAATTATTGATATATGAAGAATTCTCTTTTTCCTGAAGGTCAGTGAGCCTGGGCATGATTATGCTATAGTATCGATGGATGTATGTTTTCATTTATAAAAGGCTTTCATGCTTTGGGCATGATTATGCTATAGTATCAATGGGTGCATGTTTTCATTTATAAAAGACTTTCATGCTTTTGGACCAGAGAGATTTAGTACAGTGAGTAGGGAGTTGCCTTGCAAACCACCAATTCAGGCTCCATCTCTGGCATCACATGGTTCCCTGAACACTCCCAGGAGTGATCCCTGAATGCAGAGCCAGGAGCAAGCCCTGAGCACTGTTAGGTTTGATGCCTGCCCCCACCATACAAATAAAACTAATTACAACCCTCCCCCCCCCAAGAAAAAAAATTGAATGTGACTCAGAAACAAAAAAAAAATGTGGATTAACACTTTTTTTTTAGTACTTTGGGTGCTATAGAAGTTATCTTTTGTGTGCATCCAACTGATGGTTGAGATCTGAAGAATCCCATTAAATTACCCTTAGATTTATGTTTCACTTTGGCATTTTTATTTATTTATTAATTTTTATTTTATTATACCACCGTGAGATATACAATTACAATCACTGTATCACTGTCTTCCCGTTCATCATCGATTTGCTCGAGCGGGCCCCAGTAACATCTCCATATGTCCTGTCTCATGCTAGTAGAGCCCAAGGCATCTGCTTGCTCCAGAAACATAAAGAGCCCCAATCCATTCCGGAATGAGGTCTATAATTGTTACTGGTATTTGGCATATATCAAATACAACACGGGTAGCTTGCCAGGCTCTGCCGTGCAGGTAGCATACTCTTGTAGGCACCTCTAAGTCCAGCATTTATTGATGAACCGCGCAGCCGCAAGCGGCTGCGTGAGCCGGCGCTTATAGGCTGGTCTGCTGGGTGGAGGTCTGACGAGAGAGAAGTCCGGATGTGGAAAATGGAGGCCCTCATGGAGTGGGGGGTCTTCTGGCTTGTTGCGAGGCTCTGCTGGGATGGTGGGCCAGGGCTAGAACCCACCATCCCTCCCAGGCGCCTCATGAGTGGCTGGTCACAGGGAGAGCCAGTAGCAGCTCTGCCCCATGTCTGCAAGTCTCTGGACCGGCATACCTGAGCTGGATTTAAGAAAGACTGCTGCAGGGTGGAACTCGGTGAGCCGGGCGCTGATAGGCTGGTCTGCTGGGTGGAGGTCTGATGAGAGAGAAGTCCGGATGTGGAAAATGGAGGCCCTCATGGAGTGGGGGGGTCTTCTGGCTTGTTGCGAGGCTCTGCTGGGATGGTGGGCCAGGGCTAGAACCCACCATCCCTCCCGGGCACCTCATGAGCGGCTGGTCACAGGGAGAGCCAGTAGCAGCTCTGCCCCATGTCTGCAAGTCTCTACATTTACAAAGAAGTTCATATTTGAGTTTCGGTAATACAATGTTTCAGCACCCATCCCTCCACCAGTGCCCATTTCCCATCACCATGTCCCTGATTCCCTCCCCCTCCCCTAGCCTGCCTCTGTGGCAGGTTCTTTATCTCTTCTCTCTCTCTCTCTCTCTCTCTCTTCTCTTTCTTTCTCTTCCTTCTCTCACATACTGTGGATAACAATACATACATTTAGAGGTTATCATGTGTATCTTTTTGCCTGTATTCAATGCTCAGTTCTAGGCTGGTATTATCACTTTCAACAACTATTAACACATTGTTCCCTTCTCCATCTTATCTAACTTCTGACTCTCACACGTTTGTGGTAGATTCCACCTTTGACAAGACCCCCTGATCCATGTTTTGCCTGACCTTGGATATTGATTTCATTAGTCACCTGTCCCCCCCCCACATATATAATATATATTAAAAATTGGTTTCATTATATGTAATATATATAAAAAAGACAGTTATAGAATGACTGCATTTGCAAATATGCCTCTTCTCTTCTCTCTCTCTATATATATCCATATATCTATATATATATCTATATATATCTATAGTGTTCAGAAACACTATATATATCTATAGATCTATAGACATATAGATATATAGATATATATATAGAGAGAAGAGAGAGATATATAGAGAGAGATATATATCTATAGATATTTAGATATATAGATATATAGATATATATAGAGAGAGAGATATCTCTTCCTTCTTTTACACATTGTGGCTTGCAATACATACATTTAAAGGTTATCATGTATATCCCTTTGCCTACATTCAATGCTCAGCAGATGATAAATTCTTGTTACAGCAATACCCTGGCCAGTCATAACCTCCTTCTTTTATCCAGTAACCACTGAAAGTGTCTGTGAAATATCCTGTTACCCCAAGAAGTAAAAGAAGATGAATTACCACTGGAGTTGAGAAGTAAATGTACTTCAGTCTATACTGCTCCATACAAATTTTCGATAATGTACAAAAACAAACAAGCTAAGAATACCCAGACTTGAGGGGAAAATTTAGCAACAAAACCATCACACTTAAACATTCTGACAGAATAAAAGAAACAAGAAACATTTAACATAATTGGCACTTTCAGTGAGACTGATCTAGCACATCAATAATTTACAAACAAGGCCATTTTGAAAGACTTCTGCTGTTAAAACTGTCGAAAGTGATAATACCAGTCTAGAACTGAGCATTGAATACAGGCAAAAAGATACACATGATAACCTCTAAATGTATGTACTGCAATCCACAGTATATAAGAGAAGGAAGAGACAGAGACAGAGACAGAGAGAGATAGAAAGAGAAAAGAGATAAAGAACCTGATATAGAGGCAGGCTGGGGTGGGGAGGGAATCGGGAACATTGGTGGTGGGAAATGGGCACTGGTGGAGGGATGGGTGCTGGAACACTATATGAAACCCAAACATGAACATCTTTGTAATTGCATATCTCATGGTGGTATAATAGAAAATTTGGGGGGGAAAAAGAATTTGTCATCTGGATTTCGGGACACCCTTAACAGCTACCTTGCCTTCTGTTAGCTTTCTCTGTTTCCATGGTCTATTCTGGGTCTCCTGCAGTCAGCAGAAATCACATTTGAAAAACATATATTTATGCATGTTTTTGTGGGGAACAGGGGAATCTGAGCCTTAGTGCTCAACTCCCCACTCCCCACTAGTAGTGATCAGGGCTTACTCCTGGCTTTATTCTCAGGGATCACTCCAGCTGTGCATAGGAGATTATATGTGTTGGGGCTCAAATGGGGGTTGACTGTGTACAAGGCAAGTGCCTTAACTCCTGTACTATCTCTCTGGCTCCAGTGCTTTCGTTGTGTATTAATCTTGCCTTTAAGCTTCTCTGATTTGATATATCATTCTTCATTCTGCTGTGATATTCTTTCATATTTTTTGGCTTTTTTTTTTGCTTTTTCCTTTTAGAAATATATTTCATGTGGAATTTGAGAAGAGGTGGCATAAATATGTCTTCATTTGCTATCATAGTTTGTTTATTCTTAAAATAAAAGTTAAAGCTATGAATGTTAAAATTAAGAAAAGTAAACTGATGATGAGAGCGCATAATGAAGTTTAACCTTAACATCATTTAAAACGAGGAAAATGTGCTGAATATTTTAGGACTTAATACATTCTTAAGCCACTTATTTAGCATTAGCTTTATGAGTTCATTGTCACTCCTAGTCCCCCGCCCCAAATTGAAACTTCTGACTTTGATTAAATATCTTGGGTAATTCCTATTGCCCAGTTTATGAAGAATGTAAGTGATTTTTTCTTCTTGCTGCTCTTTTGTTTTAAGGAGTCATAGTTGGTGGTACTCAGGGGCGATTCCTTGCTTTGTGCTCAGGAATTACCCCTGACAGTGCTCTGGGGGCTGTATGTGGTGCTGGGGATTCAAACAAGAGTCACATGCCAATCCCCAGTCCACTATGTGAAACGTTTTTTTTCATAGTAACAAATGTCTTGTAGTAGCCTCTCATCTTGTGCATGTATTGATGAGATGGGGAAAGATCAGCTCTTCTGCTGGGTGGAGCTCTGACGAGCTGGAGAGTCCGGATGTTGAAAATGGCGGCCCTCATGGTATGGGGGTTCCTCTGGCTTCTTGCAAGGCTCTGCTGGGATGGCAGGCCAGGGCTAGAACCCGCCGTCCCTCCTGGGCACCTCATGATCAGAGCCTGGCAAGCTACCTGTGTCATATTTGATATGCCAAAACCAGTAACAATTATAGACCTCATTCCCATGACCTGAAGGAATGGTTTGAGTTTCTTCATGTTCCTGGAGTGAGCAGTTTCCCTTGGGCTACATTAATGTGACAGGACGTATGGAGATGTTACTGGTGCCCGCTTGAGCAAATCAATGAATAGCAGAAAGACAAGTGATACAAGTGACAAGTGAACAAATGTCTTTTTTTGATATATCTAGTACTTATAATTAACCCATGGCATTTAGAAGATATATGACTTTCAGAAATAGCATGATGGGTCATCGTTTTGGTTGACAACTTTTAGCCTGCCTTAATAAAGGTAAACCCTTGTATACTTTAGTGGGCATTAGGAGATAACTTCACTGGGTATGATACTCAGTAAATAGATTTGTATGTATTAAGCAACATTCAAAGCTATACCTAAACTGCATTAAAATGGAAAGGTCAATTTTTCTATAACCTCATTTTAATTCAGTACAGTTTTGGAAAGTTAATGCAATTTAAAATTGGACCCGGGGCATAAATTCGTTATATATTTCATAAGCATATTTTGAAACAGTTTCCAGTAGGTATTTATAATAATATAAGAAAATATCTTACATAATTCTGATTTATTATGGTATATTTTTACTTTAAACTATTCAAAAATAGGCATAAAACAACTTTTTTAGTAAAATTTGGAAGTTATTAACAAATCAGTAACTTTTTTGTACATGAACTATTTCATGGTGTTTTACAAAATTTGATTTCATTTCTTTTTATTACTTTGCTTAGCAAAACTAGTTTCTACTTTACAGATAGCAGTAGACCGTGGAATTTTGTTGCTTTTCTTTTAAAAGCACACCTGCATCTAAAAGTGATTAAGAACATACTTTAAAAGAAAAAATGCTATAATGAATTACATTTCTTAGTACAACCTAATTTGCCAATATGACTATTTTAGATTAAAAAGAAGTTGATTATAATGTCTATAAAACTGTTTATTGAGCTGAAAACCTGGCTGCAATCACAAATCAGAGTTGCTTCTATGGAATTACTGCATCTGAAAGTCTTGAGCAACAATTGCTATTTGAGATCTCACTAATGTTGCTAGGGAAATAATAGTTTAGAGTTTGATGAACTTATTATTAGGTGGTGGGTAGTGCTACTTGTCATTTTTTATTTTTTTAGTAAGTTTAGAGTGGTGTTAGTGGTTTTTTTTTCCTATTTTAGTGAATAGGAACCTGGCAAACTACCCATGTCGGATTTGATATGCCAACAACCAGTAACAATTATAGACCTCATTCCCATCAGCTGAACAAATGGTTTGAGGCTCTTTGTGTTCTTGGAGCAAGCAGATGCCCTTGGGCTACACTAGCATGTGACAGGACGTATGGAGATGTTACTGGTACTCTCTGGAACAAATCAATGAACAGTGGAAAGACAAGTGATACAAGTGATTTTAGTGAAACTTTTATCAAATTGACAGTATAGTCTGCAGAATACGTATGTATGTGTGTCACCATGACTAGAAGATATTATTTCACTATTTTTATTGGATACTTTTCCGATGATATAGACCAAAACACCCGATTCTTGCATTTTGTTGTAACTACTTATTCGCTTTTAATTAGGAGTCTTTGCATATATCTGGATCTCTAGCCGCTTTCTATAAAGGAGTGCTGATTTTCTGTGTCAAATATTTATCTTCAACTCTCAGCTTAATTTCTTTCACTTCAAGATCTGCCACAAACTGGGTGTTCCTGTGTCTTCTAAGACCCTGATCTCCATCCTTTGGCAGAGCTAGTCTGCAGCTATTTCTTGCTGGTAAAGCGTTAATTGCCACTCAACAGTGCCATGCCTGGATCTTGTAGCAATATTATGATAAATATTGGTGTACTACAAATGTCAGTATATAAATAGCTCTTATTAACAATAGTGTTTTTTATTTCTGCTGAGTGTTCCATGAAATACTTCTCTTACTTTCTCTGGTCCAAAGGAGTAAAAGGTTGAAAATCCCCTTCTAGTTAGATCTCTTGTCAACCTCTGATATATCTGGTTAGTCATTTTATAATTTGGACTCTAGTGATAGTCTTTCCCCTTTAGTGTCATAATAATAATAGTAGTTAAATTTATCAAACACTTGCTGTGTGTCATTCACTGTACCTATCACATTACTAGTAATCTGATCTTCACTGTGACCCTGAGATAAATTACTGTTATTCACACTTACAGTTAAGGAAAGCAAGGCATTGGAGCCATACACGTCTAAGTTGTGGAACCAGCATGTAAGCACTGACAGCCTGAGTCCAGAGAATGTTCTTTTAATCTCTCGATACTGTAATGCTTTTCAAATTCAGATTTCCTCTTCCTCTGTTTGAGCACAGGTTTTTCTGTTTGATATGGCTTGCATTTACTTACTATGTTAAAAACTACATCTCTCCAAATTGTTCCAGCATCACTTTATGCCTTCTTCAACTTTGTGTTTAGTTAATGGTATGAACACATTTTTTCTTTGAAATTAAAGGAAAACAGTGATTTCAGGACTCATAGCAAGAGGATTAGAGGTGTTTACATATGTGTTTTAATTTTTTAACGATTATTCCATTGCTAATTGGGGTGGCATTTGAATTCACCTCTCAGTACTCAGGACCAACTTCTGGCTCAGTGCTCAAGGGACTGTATGAGGTGGCAAGGATTGAACCTGGGTCAGTCATGTGTAAGGCAGGCACCCTACCCATTGTACTATTTCTTTGACCTCTGAATTCTTGCATTTCTTAATCGCCAATACTATAGCAAGACATTGTAGCAATGCCTGGGTTTTATCACGAGTGATTGATTTTCTTAGAATTAAAAGCAGAATTTATGACCCAGTCTTTCAGTGCTGATTACTTAAAAATGTTTAACTAATGCTCATTCTAAAATGGATTATTTTATGAGTCCTAGTTATCAGTTTTCAGTCAGTGCATTCCCAAGAATTTAGTGTGAAGCAAGCTAAAAGCAAAATGGCCACACATTCTGTTTTATACTGCTTGCTTACCAGAAAAAGAGATACTTTTTTACAGCTTTCTTATTCATTTCCAAAATAATTTGAAGTATAAATTATCTTCATTTCTTCAGTATTCATCAACATATCTATGTCAAATTTGTTTCAATCTTTCATATAAAGTGGCCATTGTATTATCAAACATGTTTTTTTCCTTTTTCAAAATAAGTATAAAAGGTTAATACAGGACTTAGGAAATTGTCTTTTATTTGCTGTAAATTTTTAAACAATCTGACAAGGGAAAAAACCTTGAACAGAGCTTTGATATTTGGTTGTCACATTAAAAATGTCTGCTTTTAGGAATCTTTCACTAATGTATAAGCACAACTCTCTCTTTTTTTTTTTTTTTTTTTTGCTTTTTGGGTCACACCCGGCAATGCTCAGGGGTTTCTCCTGGCTCTGCACTCAGGAATTACTCCTGGCGGTGCTCAGGGGACCATATGGGATGCCGGGATCGAACCCGGGCCAGCATGGGCTGGCCACATGCAAGGCAAATGCCCTACCCCCTGGGCTATCGCTCCAGCCCCAAGCACAACTTTCTTACACACATACATTTTAGGAAAAAACTCCTTTATTGCTCTTTGAGAACTTATTTTGAAAACATTAATCACTGAGATGCATTTGAATTGCAAAAAAAAAACTGTACTAACTGGAAGTTTCAGAATTAAGAGTTGGACTTTTGGGTCAGAACGATAGTCCAGTGGGTGGGGCATTTGTCTTGCACACGGCCCACCCGGGTTCAATGCCAGAATCCCAGAGCACCTTAATTCCTGACTTCAGAGCCAGGAGTAACCCCTGAGCATCATCAGGTGTGACCCAAAAAACAAACAGAAAAAAAGGGTTGGTCTTTCCCAGAATGTGAGACTGAGCCCCGGAGCTGCATGCCAGGGCCTCACCTCCTTTGCTGAATAGTGGCTGAATCAAGTCCAACTCTTCCAGATCCTTTGAAATAGTGGATCCCTTTCTCCCTGCTTTCTCCTTTCCTTACATGAGTCCTGATGCTTAAAGGTTGGGGGGTGGGGGGGTGGGCGGGGACAAAGGGTTTGACATGTCAAGTTTGTTCAAATATAAATTAGGTGAATTTGTTTCTAAGTTTTTCTCTGCCAGGGATTGAATTGAGAACCTCATCCTTGAGGGGCACGTGTTCTGTGTGGAGCTACATCTGGTGAAATGTCGTTAGCTGCATCAGGTCCAGTCTTGAATATTTATAGAAAGCAATAATAATGTTTAATATTCTGGTTCTTTGCCCTTTTTTTTTTGCTTTTTTTGGGGTCACATCTGGCGACACTCAGGACTTACTCCTGGCTCTTCACTCAGGAATTATTTCTGGCGGTGCTTGGGAAACCATATGGGATGCCAGGGATCAAACTCTGGTGGGCGCGTGCAAGGCAACACCCTACCCACTGTGCTATTGCTCCGGCCCTGGTTCTTTGCCTTTGGTAGTTTAAAAAATACTGTATAATCAAAGTTCAGCTAGTCAGAATACCTCTTCACTAAATGTCATTTTACAATTTGGGGGTAGTGTTGGGGCTAGACTACGCCTGACTCTGCTCAGGGCAGACTCCTCTGTACTTGATGATTGCTCCTATTTGTCCTCGGGTGACCATCTGCAGTGCTGAATATTGGCTGCTTGCAAGGCAAGTCCTTTAACCTCTTTATTAGCTCTCCAGCCCTACAATTCATTTTATAGCTCATTCTAATATTACTGTTTCTGCTGTCATAGCATGCATGAAAAGCTTTGATTTTCTGCAACTCTCAGTCACCTTTCTTAGAAGAGGACAACAACTTCGATACCGTGTTGTAAATGAGATCTCTGTCGATTGGAGGTGCTGAGGAAAGAGGTTGTGCACTGGGATTAGTTATTAATTTTTAATAATCATAATTATTTTTATTGTTTTTTTCTGGAGGTCATGGTTCTCATTTCAGCTGCTAACAATTTGCACAAAGACCCCAACTTCTTATATACCCAAACAGCATCAAACAATAGCACAAGCTAGAGTCAAGGGTACATAGTTTTACACTACAAAAGCATTCCACATGATTAGCATAAGAGAGGCAGACAATTAGAAGGAGACAAGCAGGTGGGAGCCAAGGAGGCAGGGGGAGGGGGTGCTCCCAAGGCAAGGTGAGAAACAAACAAGAGGAAGTGTAATAGGTTGCAAATTTAACCTTCCTGACTAGCCCAAGATGGCAAGATCTTATCTGGTTCTGCTTTAGAGAGACTGAAAACAGGAAAAGACCTGTTTTCTGTCTGCATCCCAGGCAGTGTCCTTAGACTCCATTTTTGACTAGCTACAGCCAACAAGAAGATGCGAGGCAGGTAAATGACCCAAGATGGCAGGGTTCGTGGTTCTGCTTTGTGGAGACAGTGTCACCAGGGAAGCCCACATCCTATCTTTTTTGGGAGCCAGCCTGCCAGGAAACCCTGTGTATCTGTCAACAGGCAGTATCCATCAGACCTTAGCATATCCTTTGATTTGCTTTCCACCAACACCATGTAAAGACAAATTCAGACTTGAATTTGCATCCTGCAGTTTGGAGGTGCGCCTGATAACACCGTGGCTGCAGCTTTGTGCTCGTTCCTTCATAGAAGGGTGTGAGTCCTAAATCACATCTCTGATTTCTTTTAGTTGGTCCTACTTCTGATTTCTGCCTTTTTGACATGTGTTTTTCCCAGTTCGCTTATCAGAAAAAGATACCATTTTTGCAAATTTCTGCAAAATGTCTTGAGCTCCTTAAAAAGTAGGTGTCATATAAATGCAAAATATCATCATTCCTTTTAGTCTGAGACCATTTGATTTATTTGCCTTGCTATTAAGAATAATATTTACTTCCGTAAAGCCAGCTTGTACTATGTAAATGTGTTCAAGTGTTTACCATGAATTAGTGCGTGACCTCAAAACCTCAGTTGTTGGCTATATTCCTAGTGGCTGGCATTTCAGCTTGTTTTCATCTGTTTATGAAAAAGAAGTGAAAATATTTATTAATATTATGACTTTGTCTCTGACCTCGGTGACCAGTGAAAGTGGACTTTAGGTTCATTAATGTTTTGACTACTTCACAAAATGGTGCCATAGTTTTATATTATTTGGTGATCTGTATTCAAGAGATATATCTAGAAATAGCTGGAAATTTTGATTTTTATATGAAGCAATGTCATGTGGGAAAAGAAGCCAGCTCTCCACATGCTTTCTGCCTAGAACATAATATTCTTATTTAAAAAATTACATTTGAGAAGTTTTTTTTTAAATTTTGTTTTCCCTATTCAGAATTTTCCATGTGGCTTTATTTTCCATTTGATTTCAAAAGCCAAAAAAAAATTATGTTTGAGTTAGCAAACATTTATTAAACATTTGTTGGAAGTCCCTATGTACAATCCATGTGGGATATACAAAATGATTTTGATGATGATGACAATGATTGTTGTCACTTGCAATTATTTGTTACTTTTTGAGTACCAGAGAGCAGACCACCTATGGTCACATTCATTTAATCTTCATATCTCTGTCAGGATTGGTGCTATTTTGATCTACCAGACTACAGATAAGGAAACTAGGACAGGTTTTTTTTCATAATTTCAAAATTTGCTTGTTAAATGTGACTGGTACAGACTGGTTTAAAACCACTAGATGGGGGAGGGGAGAAACCCGCAATAATTTGACATCAAGGTCACACATACTTGATAATCACATGATTCTAGGAACCAGAGATACTGCAGCAGGAAGGGTTCTTGCCTTGCACACAGCTGACCTGGGTTTGATCCCTGGCACTCCGTATGACTTCCCGAGCCTGACAGGAATGATTCCTGAGTGCATTGCTGGGTATAGCCCAAAAAATCAAAAGAAAAATAATGGGAAGAGGAAATGAACATACACTTCAGTTCACTTCCCACTACCGCTTCCCACCACCAATGTCCCCAGTTTTTCTCCTGTGAGCTCTATGGTAGACTCTTTTCTCCTCATTCTCTTCCTTTATCACCTTCTCCCCCTTCCTCTCTTCATCCTTTCAGAAATTATGATTTACAATGCAGGTACTAAAAGGTTATCATGTATTATATCAGTTTACCCCTTTAAGCCGGATTCAATCTGGCTCAAGACCTCCACTCAGCAGACCAGCCTATCAGCGCCCGGCTCATCAAGTTCCACCCTGCAGCAGTCTTTTTTAAATCCAGCTCAGGTATGCTGGTCCAGAGACTCGCAGACATGGGGCAGAGCTGCTACTGGCTCTCCCTGTGACCAGCCGCTCACGAGGCGCCCGGGAGGGATGGTGGGTTCTAGCCCTGGCCCACCATCCCAGCAGAGCCTCGCAACAAGCCAGACGATCCCCCACTCCATGAGGGCCTCCATTTTCCACATCCGGACTTCTCTCTCGTCAGACCTCCACCCAGCAGACCAGCCTATCAGCGCCTGGCCCATCGAGTTCCACCCTGCAGCAGTCTTTCTTAAATCCAGCTCAGGTATGCCGGTCCAGAGACTTCGCCAGACATGGGGCAGAGCTGCTACTGTCTCTCCCTGTGACCAGCCGCTCACGAGGTGCCCGGGAGGGATGGTGGGTTCTAGCCCTGGCCCGCCACCCCAGCAGAGCCTCGCAACAAGCCAGACGACCCCCCCCACTCCATGAGGGCCTCCATGTTCCACATCCGGACTTCTCTCTCGTCAGACCTCCACCCAGCAGACCAGCCTATCAGCGGCCGCGCGTTCATCAATAAATGCTGGACTTAGAGATGCCTACAAGAGTATGCTACCTGCACGGCAGAGCCTGGCAAGCTACCCGTGTTGTATTTGATATATATGCCAAATACCAGTAACAATTATAGACCTCATTCCGAATGGATTGAGGCTCTTTATGTTCCTGGAGCAAGCAGATGCCTTGGGCTCTACTAGCATGAGACAGGACATATGGAGATGTTACTGAGGCCCGCTGAGCAAATCGATGATGAACGGGAAGACAGTGATACAGTGATACCCCTTTAAGCACTAAGTTCTTGCTTAGAGCGATCATTTCCAACTATTATTGTTATAGTAGTTCCTTCTCTGTTCCTGAGATGTAAAAGCCTGAATGCAGAAGCATATTTCAGAATTGTATCAAATATTTACAATTTATTTTGTGAGTAAATGAAAAGTAGAGCAGCCAAAATTCATTTGAATTCACTGTATCACTTGTCATCCCATTGTTCATCGATTTGCTCGAGCGGGCACCAGTAACATCTCCATACCTCCTGTTGCAAGCAAGTGTAGCCCAGGGGCATCGGTTTGCTCAGGAACAGGAAAAGCCTCAAACCATTCCTTCAGGTCATGGGAATGAGGTCCTCATAATTGTTACTGGTTTTTTTGGCATATCAAATAAAACACAGGTAGCTTGCCAGGCTCTGCCGTGTAGGTGGTATACTCTCAGTAGAAGGCTCTCATCTCGAGCATTTACTGATGAAACACAAAGGGGAAAGATCAGGTTTTCTCTTGGGTGGAGCTCTGAGGAGCTGTGGAGTCTGGATGTTGAGAATGACTGACCTCATGATGTGGGGGTTGCTCTGGCTTCCTGCTAGGCTCACTGGGATGATGGGTCACAACTAGAACCTGCCTAGTACTGTATACAGTGTATAAATGTGAAAGATCCTGGGAAGGATCTGATCCTAACATCTAGTACTATCTAAGACTATTAGAGAGCAATAGTCTATCTAATAGACTATTAGATAGTAATTGTCTAATAGAGTGGCTGCACGCCAATGCAGCTATGGGTCTGTCATGTGTCTCTTCCGGGTAGCTGGCATGGAGGTGGAGGAAAGGGCAGAGGAGCCCAAATCCCGCTCCAAGTCTGACCAGCGTGCCCCCTCCCCCACACGTTTGAGCAAACCCTTGGAGCAATGTTGGACTCGGCCAGGGGGTTGGCCGAGCTCCTTACCGCCCTTCGGAGGTCAGCTCCATGGGTTGCTTCCATGTGGGGCCAAGCGGCGCAGCTGTGAGTCTGGAGTGGTTGGGTCTGGATCTCTTGGAGGCGGGGATTTGAGCTCCTCCACCCTTTCCCTCCACCTCCATGCCAGCTACCCCAGAAGAGAGACAAGCCAGACCCACAGCTCTGTCGGCAACCCCAGAAGAGATCCAGACCCAACCACTCATTTGAATATGGAAATGAAAAATCTTCATTCTTATACAGACTTCTATTTCTGCTTAAAACTGGAAGCTACATTTTTGAGGTATGACTACATTATTTATCCAAAGTATAAATTATTTTAGAATTGAGTTGTTATAATTTTTTAACAATAGCAGAATATTTGAATGGGAGGAAATTAAATTAGAAGCTGGCCAAGGTACTAAGGATCTCTTGTCTTTATTTTCTTTAATATATCACCATATATCTTTATTTTCTTTAATATATACAGTTTCAAAAGTGTTCATAATTGGTTCTCAGACATACAGTGTTCCAGCACCCATCCCTCTACCAGTACACCATTTCCACCTCCCAATGTCCCCACATTCTCTCCCACCCACCCCCAGCCTGCCTCTATAGCAGACACCTTTTATTTTCCTCTCCTTCTCCCTCTTTGACTCTATCTCTGTCTGTCTCTGTATCTCTCTTCTTTTACATGTTGTGACTTGCCCTAGAAACATTTAGGGTTTATCATGTAAGTCTCTTTGTGTATAGTTAGTGGTGAGTTCTAGTCTGGCGTTACCATTTCCCACATGTAGTAGAACACTGGTATATATTTTGTCACTTTGTCACTTTTCTTCCTGTTGTTCATTGATTTGCTTGAGTGAGCAGCATTAACATCTCCATTCATTGGGAATGAGGTCCATTATTGTTACTGTTTTTGGCATATCAAATACCCACAGGTAGCTTGCCAGGCTCTGCCGGGATCTGGGTTCATCCCAGGGGGCCCAGTCTCTTTGGTCCCCCTGGGATATCAGACCATGTCAGACCATCAACCATCCAGGGCCTACGGGGCAGAGGCCTGGGTGTAGAAAAGCCTGTCTCCTGTCTGCCACCTGCTGACACAGCTGGGCACTGCAGCCACACCTGCAACACCTCAAGTGGCAAGAGGTGTATATTTATATCCCATTAATGAAAGCAGCCATTCTATATCTATCCTTTTCCTTCTGGCTAATTTCACTCAGCATGATAGTCTCCATGTCCATCCATTTGAAGGTGAATTTCATGATTTTGTCTTTTCTGACAGCTGCATAGGATTCCATTGTGTAGATGTACCACAGTTTCTTTAGCCAGTCCTCTGTTCTCGGGCACCTAGGTTGTTCCAGATTCTGGCTTTCGTGAATAGAGCTGCAATGAATAAAGAAGTACAGTTAATGTTTCTGCTATGTGTTTTGGGGTTTCCAGGGCATATTCCCAGGAATGGTATTGCTGGGTCAAATGGGAGCTCAAGATCTAGTTTTCGGAGGAATGTCATTTGTTTTCCAAAAGGGCTGGACCAGTCAGCACTCCCACCAACAGTGTATGAGAGTTCCTTTTTTTCCTGCATCCACACCAGCACCAGTTCTTGCTGTTTTGGATGTTTGTGAGTCTCTGTGGTGTGAGATGGTACCTCATTGTTGTTTTGATTTGCATATCTCTGATCATTAATGATGAAAAGCACTTTTTTATATGCCTTTTGGCCATTTAAATTTCTTCTTTTTGGAAGCTTCTGTTCATTTCTTCTCCCCATTTTTTGACGGGATTGGCTGTTTTCTTCTTGTAAAGTGCTCCCAGTGCCTGATATATCCTGGATATTAACCCCTTATCAGATGGGTATTGGGTGAGTATTCTTTCCCACTCTGTGGATGTCTTTGTATCTTGGTCACCATTTCTCTTGAGGTGCAGGAGCTTTTCAGTTTTTTTTCTTTGTGGATCACACCTGGCAGTCAATTCTCAGGGTTACTCCTGGCTATGCACTCAAGAATTACTCCTGGCGGTGCTAAGGGGACCATATGGGATGCCGGGATCAAACCCGGGTTGGCCATGTGCAAGGCAAAGGCCCTACCCACTGGACTATCGCTCCGGCCCCTTTCAGTTTTATATAATCCCATTTGTTTATCATTGCTTCCATTTGCTTGGTCACTGGTGTTTCTTCTTTGAAGATGTTTTTAGTTTCGATGTCATAGAGTGTTTTTCCTAAGTTTTCTTCAATGTACCTTATAGATTCATGTCTGATGTTGAGACCTTTAATCCATTTTGATCTGACTTTTGTGCATGATGTTAGATGGAGGTCTAAGTTCATTTTTTACACATAGCTGCCCAGTTTTCCCAGCACCATTTGTTGAAGTGGCTTTCTTTGCTCCACTTTGTATTTTTTCTCCTTTATCGAAGATTAAGTGATTGTGTATTTGAGAGTGTGTTTCAGGATATTCAATTTTATTCCATAGGTCTATGTGTCTGTCTCTACACCAATACCATGCTTTTTTAATTATAACTGCTTTGTAATAACTGTAGAGTTTGAGGTCGGGAAAGTGATACCTCCCATCTTCTTTTTTCCCAAGGATTGCTTTAGCTATTCCTGGAGGTTTATTATTCCATACAAATTTCAGGAGTGTTTGGTCATTTTCTTTGAAGAACGTCATCGGTATCTTTATAGGGACCACATTGAATCTGTATAAAGCTCTAGGGAGTATTACCATTTTGATAATGTTAATTCTCCCAACCCATGAGCAGAGAATGTGTCTCCATTTCCTCAGGTCCTCTTTTATTTCTTGAAGTACCATTTTGTAGTTTTCTTTGTAGAGAGGATCTCTTTTCTTTAAAAACGTATCAAATATTCTGTAGATTCTAATGTTGTTTGACATCTAATATTAGAAGACTTTATCTGTAGCTGAACCAACATATTTGAGTTGATGAAACAGAAATAAACCTACTTCCTAAGAACATACACTCCTTACTTTAAACTGCTTTCCAAAATCTGCCAGTATTTGAAGCACAGCAATAAACAGAATTGCACTCACAACAAAATTTTATTTTTAAAATGGTTGTATATGTGTATGTATGTGTGTGTGATTATCTTATTTTAATGTACCTGAATGATATTCTCTAAACATAATTGTGTGTGTGTGTGTGTGTGTGTGTGTGTGTGTTGTGTGTTTGGGTTATGTGGAAAGTTTCTGCTACTGCCACTCCTGGTGTTACATAGCTGTCTGGTCTAGTAGTTCTGTACTAGGACCAAGGAAGTGGTGTAGCTCAGAATGCCAGGTGGTGTCAGGGATCAAATACCATCTATCTACCTTTCCCCTGCACATAATATTTCTTAAGGGAAAGATTTCCTACCAGACAACTTAAGGTCAATGCCAATACTTTGCTGTAAATCTTGGTCTTCCACCAAATCTGAGCTGACCTGACCTAGTTTCTGAACTGCATTATCCTGCAGTCTTAGGTGGACCATTACATCTTGTTAATGACATTTACACTTTATGATGCTGTAAGTTATTTTGACCTTTGAATTTTTCTATAAACAAAATTTAAAACTCTTGGTTCAAGATAGAAAAAATTCAGATTAACTTTTACTCTTTTTAAAGCTCTTTTTTATTATTTTTATCAAATTATTTTTCATTTTAGGAATATCCTTGGTCTTAATCAAAAAACCCTTAAAATGTCAAACTTTTTTCCTGGTTCTTTTCTGATATTTAACTTCTACTTAAACCCCTCTTCCCCATAGCTTTTCCATAAGTGTAGTGTGTACTAAGAAATTATATTTGTCTATTATTTTGGTCCTTTATTACCCTGATTTGCATCTATACAGGTCATTAAAGAAGATAATTGGCTTATCTTAGAAGGAATTGACTTTCATTCCTTCTGATCCTTACCAGTCTTAATTCTCTTCTTTTTATCACAGGTAGGAACTACAGTTTACCCTTTTTCTGTGTATTCAAATTTCATCTTCAAGGTTTCAGTCTAATTTCATCTCTAAAGGAAATTTGAAATGAAAGTAAAAAAGAAGAAATCATGCCTTTTTTTTTCAAAATTTCAACTTTCTAATGTAAGAATAAAATAGGTGACATTTAAAGAATTGTTCTCAACTTGATGGGGCTAGAAGTTAATATTACCTTTACAAAAGGTATGCTGATCCAGAGACACATGGGGCAGAGCTGCTACCGGCCTCTCCCTGTGGCAGCTGATCACGAGGTGCCTGGAAGGGATGGCGGGTTCTAGCCCTGGCTCGCCACCCCAGCAGAGCCTTGCAAGAAGCCAGAGGACCCCACACACACACACCATGAGGGCTGCCATTTTCCACATCCAGACTCCCTCTCATCAGAACTCCACCCAGCAGAAGAGCTGATCACAGCCTGGCTCATCGAGACCCACTCTGCAGCAATCTTTTTCAAGCCCAGCCCAGGTATGCTGATCCAGAGACTCACACACATGGGGCAGAGCTGCTACCCGCTCTCCCTGTGCCCAGCTGATCACGGGGTGTCCGGGAGGGATGGCGGGTTCTAGTCCTGGCCTACCACCCCAGCAGAGCCTTGCAAGAAGCCAGAGGACCCCCTACACCATGAGGACTACCATTTTCCACATCTGGACTCCCCTTATCCCACCCACACGGCAGAGCCTGGCAAGCTACCTGTGTCGTATTTGATATGCCAAATACCAGTAACAATTATAGACCTCATTTCCATGACCTGATGGAATGGTTTTTATGTTCCTGGGCTCTGCTAGCATGTGACAGAACATATGGAGATGTTACTGGTACCCGCTCAAGCAAATCGATGATGAACGGAAAACAAGTGATACAAGTGATACAAGTGATAAAAGATAGTCTTTTCTTGCTCTCACTTCCCTATTTTATATCTTTATTGCAGAAAGTGGATCTATTGTCCTATACTAAGAGGGTAAATGAATAGTGCCAAACTTTAGCCATTTTTGTGGGGGTGGCAGCAGATGGGGCTTTGTTCCATCCTCACAGTATTCAGGCGTACTCCTGGCTCTGCACTCAGGAACCACACATGGTAGGATTGGGGGAGTGCATATGTGTTTACAGGGCTCAAAGCCTGGTCAGTGCCATGCAAGGCAAATGCCTTAACTCTTGTATGATATCTCTGGCACCTTAACTATATCCTTTATTTGGTTTTTGTAGAGCAAGACTCCTAACTGCTGCCCAGAAAGCCTGGGGACCTCCAGCCACATTCTTGGTCAACCAAAGCAGCATTTAAGTATAAGGGTCTGAGGATGTAGTGCTTGGCCAATGCCAGGGGTTACCCAGTCCACTGTCATGATGCTGGAAGCTCTAGGGCCATACCCAGCAATGCTCTGGGGATCGATGAGCACTAGGAATCAAACAAAAAGTGCCTTAACCACTGTAGTATCTCCAGGTCCCTTCATTAATATTTTTTAAAGACAGAAATGTTTTCTGTCTTTAAAATGCCAAGATATCGAAAATCAGATGGGCTGGACACGTAATGCAATTTGGAGACGACCACTGGATTAGACCCGTTACTGACTGCATCCCACGGAACGTCAAAAGATCACGTCGCTCACCTACAAGATGGTCAGACCTCTTCGTCAAGACCCTGAACAAAAGATTTGAGGCTCTTCATATTCCTGAAGCAACCAAATGTCATGTCAAATGGAAATGTTACTGGTGCCCGCTTGGGCAAATCAATGAATAACAGGATGTTAATTGATCAAGTGATTTAGGCATTTGGCCATCTGAGAAGTAACTACATCTACCAAGTAGGGGCACTGAGAATTCAAAGAAAGTGGTAGTGAATGCTGCTTCTCTTGATATTACCAAATGGGAGTTAGGTATTACCAGTTCCATTTGCATTTCTTGCATCTGAATCTCATAAATGGAAACATTTGCCATGAACTGGGTCATCTTTCCAAACCAAGGCCAAACTGAGCACATTACAACAGAATTGCAGTTAGCTAATCAACTGATGTGAGAGCCCATCTTTGAAAGGGGGTTTCCATTAGTTTTCCTACTGCTAGCACTGATTTCAAATTCACCTGACCCCTCTCTGAGGAACTCATGTCTGTATGAGTCCTCGTACCTTAGTACTTGGATACTTTTGCAAGTTTCTGCAAATTTTTTATTTCAGCCAGTTTCTTTGGAAATGTCTAAACAAAAACTCCTTAGTTATTTTTCCCCTCCATCTGAAATAACATTGCTCCAAACAGACAATCCATGGTTTTACATAATCAGAACTTTTCCCAACTCATTTTTGTTTTACAAAGGAGTACATGTTTCACAACTCACATAAATTCCACCGACCATATCCATTTTGTATTTGTAAACTCTGATCTGACCTGAAAGTATAACTTGCTCGTCATCATTTTAGGATCATGTAGAGACAACTTGATGTCATATTGTGTTATGGTCCTCTGTGAACGAAACTGTCTCAGTATCCAATTTCATTAGTCTGTGATTTTGAAGAAGCCTTATGTGACCTGTAGTGAAAATGATGTATGGTAGATATATCATTCTATTGTTTTCTTCTGAGGATAGGAAAGCCTTTAAGATAATTATGTATTTTCCAGAACTAGAAAAGAATTTTAGTAGGTACTTTCAAGGTCAAAATTATTATTGAAAACTTCTGAATAGGATATTTAAATGTTTTCGTAGGTCACAGAGCTCATTAATATTAATGACTAGACTAGAGAGGCATTTTAGTCTTTTCTAATCATCAACAGATACAAAATGCTAAATCAAATTACGTAGTTTTATTATGCTATGAGTCATTCTCGCAAAGAGTACAAAACAACAGGCAAAAACTGGACAGTTTAGTTTTAATGTTTCTGGTACAGATCTTTGGCTTCTGGTATCCTTGAGTAAATAAACTAGAGTTTGAAATTGACACTCATTTTAATGGAACTGATATGAATATTGACTCATTAAAATATTTGGAACTGATTGCAAAACTTATTTTTTAAAAATATCAGTTTAAAATATATTTGTTTTTCTTTTTAAGAAGTTTATATAAGACTTACTATGTTTGAATTTTATATAAATTTGAATTTAATTGGCGTATTTTATTTATACCAAGGATACCACTTAATAGTCTTTGCAAATGTCACCAGCCAGCCGTTTCTGTAAACAGCATTGCATTAGATGATATTGGAAAGGGCCTGAAATTTAAACCTTGAGAAATGAGTAATTACATTGTATTTAAATAGAGCTATTTTTACTTCCACTTGCATATAAACACCAAATATCTTCAAACTGGCAGTAGTGACCATATGTGAAATGTGGATACTTATTAGATCATTCTTGGAAAATAGAACTAATCATTTGAGTATTTATCTACAGTAGATTTTGGCAAACTTTTTCTGCCTAGGGCCAAGTCATAAATATTTTGAACTTTGCAAGTTGTACATCTCTGCTAATGTAACAGGAAAGCAGATGTAAATGATACATAAACAAGTGTGGCTGTGTTCCAGTAAGCCTCTCTTTTGCAAAAAACTGACAACAAGCCAGTTTTGACCTCTGGACTATAGTTTACCAGCCCCTGGTCTACATTCAGTTGACTGCCTCACTTTATATTCATCCTTCTCGTCAACTGGGATTGGCTCTTACTCTCACCAGTCGACCCCAAATACTTCTACCAGTGTCAGGAACATTCTCCTTGGCTTTTAACCTAAAATTATAACTTCTCAGTCCTTCTTTCAGTTGGTTCTTTGTAGCTTTGACACGCTTTCTTCACTCCTTTTTTTGTTGTTCTTTTTTGTGCTTGAGCCACACACGGTGGTGGTGCTCAGGGCATACTCATGACTGTTCAGGGATGACTCCTGCCAGTGCCCAGGCACCCATGTGGGGTGCCAGGAATTGAGCCCAGGTGAACTGCATACAAGCCCTAACTGCTGTATGATCTCTCTGGCCCCGCCTTCTCTCCTTCACACTTTTATATTTCTTTAGGATTCATGATAGCACTTTTTAATTCTGCATCTTAAAGTCTTTCATTTTTTTGTTTTATCCTGGCCCATTCCTTAACTGTTGGTATGTTTTCAGAGAATGTCTGTGTGTCTTTTTCAGGGTTCTCCTTGGGCAAAGCTTTGTGTTCCTATGTCTTGGGTTCCTGACCTTGTCCGGATTCTCAGCTGTCCAGATCTCTAGTGAACATTACACTGAAATAACAAATGATCCATTGTTATTTCAGGTTTTTCAAAGATACTGCAGGTTTTCAAAGATACTTTATTTTTTTTTCCTTTTTGGGTCACACCTGGCAATGCTCAGGGGGTTACTCCTGGCAGTGCTCAGGGGACCATATGGGATGCTGGGGATCAAACCCGGGTCTGCTACGTGCAAGGCAAACGCCCTACCTGCTGGACTATCGCTCTGGCCCTTCAAAGATACTTTAAAACCAGTCTCTTAAACCAAAATTACAAGCTTGATCCCACCATCCCATCTTAAGACTGCTTCTCTCCATTCCATCTTAATTTCAGTGAATGAACCCATTATCCAGTCAACACATCTTCCCATTGCTTGAGTCAGATATCTAAGCTTTATCATTGAGTCTTAACATCCAGAAAGTTAAAATTCACCCATTTTTCTCATCAAAAAATCATGCAGTTCTATGCATCTTATCTTCTGAAGAGTTCATGATTTCTTTAATGTTCTACCTGTTTACTCTCACTGATCTCACTACCATCTCCAGCTGAGGGAACTCATATGTGACTTATTCTCCCTCTCAACATCTTACGCTCTTGGGGAAGCTCCTGACACACCCTGTTCCCATTCAGGTATACTGCAGGTCTCCGATTAGCTGGCACTTCTAGGAATCCCTGGTTGACTCCAGAATGTGGTCTGCAGTTTTTCCTTTGTGCCCTGTTATTTATTTAGTAATTTGTTTCCTTGTTTCTGTTCGGACTCTTAAAATCAAGAAAAGAAATGGAATTGTCTGGAGTCTTTAAAAACGCAGATCATTTAAAGCATCAGAAAATATTAATAAAGCGTAATTGTGGAATTAAGAAACTTATATAATTCGAATATTGAATAAGTAATGAGAGGTCATATTCTTCTTAGATGTATTTAACAATGTAAGCTAAGTGGCCAAGGACAGCATATAATAAATGTGTATAAACACAGTGCCTATTCTAAGTATCCCTATTCTTTGATGAAGGGGCTCCCAAGTGGAGTTCAGGTCTAGGGGCCCTTACAGCACTTCTTGGCCAACTATGCCAAGCTAATAGACTCAGTAACTGTGAATCTCATAGTAGACCCAATAGCAGCCTGTGATGTGTCCCAACTCCCTTGACTATGAGTTCAGGAGCAAAACCATCAGCACAAGATGATTGGGAGAGGGCTTGTTCTTTCATATGTACTGATGTCAGTTAGACAGATTCTGAAGAATAACTCCAGCATGATGCTGCTGGAGGGAACAACCGTTGTCAGCCCCAAAAGATATGGAGATCAGCAGGGGCCAGAGCAATAGTACAGTAGTGGGGTAGGGCACTTGCTTTGCATATGGCTGACCTGGGTTCAGTCTCCAACTGTGCATATTGTCTCTGAGCCCTGCCAGGTATGATCCATGAGCACAGAGCCAGCATAAACCCTGAAACAGCTAAGTGTGACCCCCACAAAAAAGTGAAAGAAATTGATATCTTTCAAATGTCTGACCAAAGAAAATTATCTTAAACTCAGTGAGTGGGCTGAAGCCACAGCGGATTCAATCCCTGGCATCCCATATGGTCCCCTGAGTACTGCCAGGAGTGATTCCTGTGGTCACAGCCAGGAGTAACCCCTGAGCATCACTGGTTGTGACCCAAAAAAAAAAAAACAACTCAGGAGATAAATAGCTAAATGAACCAGGAAACAAGTGAATAATAAAAATGAGAGGCTTAATTAAGTAACAAAAACTATTACAGAGAATCAGTTTTGAGACAAGATCTTGGAACTGAAAAATATGAGAGGACCAGAAAATTCAGTAGAGAGCTTCAAGTTAGTATATGTTTGCAGTTAGTATATGTTGTAACTGAAGTGTGAGATAAATACTCCTTTAGCATACAGATTGGTCCTCTTCTTGAAGACTAATGTGACAGCATGAGATAGAAGAAAAATTAAATCAACATGTTCTTTAATTAACTTTTCTTAACTGCAAATCACATTAGATTATTTAATTTGGCATGCAAATACATAGTAACTGTTGAAATATACACATATCCACAAATTTCTGTCTGAATATAATAAAGTGAATTTATAAACAAAGGATTAAACCAAATTTGGGCACTGAGCACATAATCTTTAAAACTGCATGCTGGGAAAGTAGTACAAGTTCAGTTTTGGTACGTTTGGAGAAGCCTTTACTAAATCTGTAAAGATAATTCATCAGAAATTTAATAAAACTTATAATTAGAATTAAATACTACTTTTATAAGTATCACTTCGTGTAATATTTATTACAGAAAAAAAACTATTTTTAACTGTCAGTACTCTTAACATAATTTCTCACTGTATTTAAAGAGCTTTGTGTAATCATATTCAAAACCTCTCGTCTTGCTGATTATATTCAGCTACCATGGCTAAATATTTCAGTATGAAAGCTGAAAATCATACTGACATATCAGCATACACATAATAAATTACAGTTAATGAATGCTATAGGAGATACATTTTGATTGGATCCTGGTTTCTGATCTGCTTATGCATATAGCACATTGTAATTTTGAAAGAAAAAAATATGGTAATATGATTGCCATATTTTGCCTACATATGCACAAAGTAATATTTTATTCAGATGAACAGGACATAAAGTTTTCAGTTTTGTCCTATAACTGAAGTAAATACTTCTGATTATACAAAGGGAATGGGGTGGGCTAGCTACTGCTTTTTCTGTTACATTATCAGTGTAACTCAAAGTAAAGTAACTTTATGTGCATATAAGCTAATTTATCACTAGATCACTAGACATCCCGTTGTTCATCGATTTGCTCGAGCGGGTGCCAGTAACATTTCCATTTGACCCTATCACGTGCCAGTGTAGCCCAATGACATCTGCTTGCTTCAGGAATACGAAGAGCCTCAAACCGTTCATTCAGGGTCTGGACGAAGAAGTCTGATCATCTTGTAGGTGGGCAGCCATGTGATCTTTTGATGTCCTGTGGGATCCAGTTGGTAACAGCTCTAGTCCAGTGGTCGTCATATAAATAAGGCTAATTTATAGGGGAAAATATCTCCCCCATCAGTTTGCAAAAACTGTACCTTCCTTAATTCAATCTATATCAATCTATATGGAACTACATAAAAGTTTTGTGGAGGCTATTTGATAAATACAGTTGATGAGATGTCAAAGATTGTTTTAAGGTCTAATACGAAGTTGAAGTCCTCAAGTACTCAAAATATTTTAAAAATATAAGCAAGTATCTTTGCTTTGATTACATTACTTTAAAAAAAAAGTCATAACACCACTGCCATGTTTAAAGCTCTAATTCCAAATATAAATTTAGCCCAGTTTGCCTTGCATGTGATCAATCCAGTTACAATCCCCAGTATCCCATATGAGATAGTTTAAGTTACACTGATAATGTACTAGAAAAAGTAGTAGCTATTCCGCCCCATTTCCTTTGTATCCACTTTATTTCTTCACTTCTTGTCTTGTTGCTTGTCTTCCCGTTCATCAATTTGCTTGAGTGGGTGCCAGTAACGTCTCCATTTGTTGGGAATGAGGTCAATTATTGTTACTCTTTTTGGCATATTGAATACACCAAGGTAGCTTGCCAGGCTCTGCCGTGGCTCTGGGTTCATCCTAGGGGACCCAAGAGATGCATCATTCGGTAATTAAAAAATTATATAACACCATGATTTATCAAGTTTTTCTTAATACAGTGGTTTCAGGTAATATATGTTCAAACACCAATTCCACCACCAGTGCAATCTTCTCTCTACCAATGTCCTTCATTTCCCATCCTCCGCACAACCTATCTTCTTAGCAGGCACAAAAAAAAGTTAGCCTGGCAAGCTACCTGTGTCGTATTTGATATGCCAAATACCAGTAACAATTATAGACCTCATTCCCTTGACCTAATGGAATGGTTTGAGGCTCTTTATGTTCCTGGAGCAAGCAACTGCCCTTGGGCTCTATTTGCATAAGATGGGACATATGGAGATGTTACTGGTGCCCGCTCGAGCAAATCGATGATGAACGGAAAGACAGTGATACACTGATACTGTTACAACACAAAGGCAAATGGAATTATCAAAATTTAGCTCAATAAAAGTAAATTTGTGGTAATTATTATATACCTCACATTGGTGATACTAAAGTCATAGTCTAAACTTTTACTAGGTTGTTGGTGCTAGTTAAGCCTCTGTGCTACTCTTTACACTTACTGAGTTTAGTGGTCTTCTCTGCAACTTTCCCATCAGATTTGTTTGATCCTACTAGACTGACAATACTATGAACAGAGGAAGTATCGTATAACTACTTATGCGCCACAAGGTCCAGGAAATCTATGAAGCTGGAACAGTTTGGTGGCTTGGGGAGCTTGATGAGGTTCAGTTATGGAGCTAGGCCATTTCTGTGTTGGGAGGACAACGGAAGTCACTGTGAACTGCTGTGTCTTCAGGCAGAAACCTGCAGAAAGGGGAATCTTCCTGCCTCCATTCGGAGAAGGCCCCAGAGTTGTCAACCCAGACAGGTCTACCTGGAAAGATTTGGCAGCATTGTGTTCTTTTCAAGATTAGTTTTTGAAATTGGGCCTTTTTAACTATTAAAGGTTTTAACCAGGTCGTCGTCGTGTGTGTAAGAGAGAGAGAGAGAGAGAGAGAGAGAGAGAGATTCTTCAGTTCACTAGTTTAATTTGCTTTCAGTATACCAGAATTTATCACAGAATGAGATACATATTCTGTGATATGTATCTCAGAATATCTAAATGCAACATCTGGAAATCAAGTTGCCTCACAGAAAACAAAATCGTTCTTTATCTTTACCTGGAATATTTTCCCTTGTACTTTTTGAAGCTGGCACCCAATAAATCAGTCTAGTTGTAATATCTATTACCATGTTAGTTGTCAGGATTAATTTTATTCTACCAGTGGGCCAGGGTCTTCCTCTACCAGTACTATGTTATTTTTTTTGGTGAGGGATCTTAGTTCAAAAGGGAAACTTCGTACCTAGAGAAGCACCTTCCCTCGATCTGTTCTGCAGCATAGTGCTGTCCATGACTCACTCATGCATCTTTACATTGGTGCTCTTTAGATTTTTATTGGGGAACAATATTATGGGTGGTAGAAGTAGTTAGGGCTTGAGTAGTGCATGCCTGGTGCACTACTAGTACTTGTTTCATACTAGTGTATGAATCAAGCTTCCTGTTTTTCAGTCGATGATGGTAGTTTGAATTATATTTTTAGGTCATTTGGAGCAATAATGTGAATATACCATATAAAAAATTTATGTATTCTCTAAATCTAATAGTAATACTGTAACCTATTTAAAACTTTCATGAGAGAAAATATAATTTTATGAACTTCAGACATGAACATGAACCTACTTAAATTTCATTGTTTCTTTCTATTTTTTATTTCATTTCTTTTTTGACCACATGTAGCAGTACTCACAGCACACAACTGACTGCTCAGGAGCCATGCCTAGAAGTAATACTGGGGTGCCTTGTACAATGACTGGGTTCAAACCAGAGTTGCCGTTGTAGCCACATATGAAGCCAGTGTTTTAATCTTTGTACTGTCCAACCTCTACCTTATTTTTATAACAAAAAAGGAGTAGAAAATGTTTTCATACTTAACAATGGGTTTGCATATTCAAGTAGGATGAGAGATTAGTTGTTGGTTTTTATTACTGCAATCTTTTATTCCTCACTAAGTGAAAAGATAATTGTATTGGTTTTGATTCTAATGGTTCAAATTTAGTTTAAAAGGTAAGTGATATTCAGTTTAGTTCTATCTAGCTTATATATATTTTATGCAAGATAATGTTTTTTGGATAATTTGAGAGGAGGTTAATATGTTTCTCTTTTGGAAAATATATGTGTTCCTAATTCTTAACTAGCAGGGGAAAAAACTGATTTTTTACTATCACCTTTCATTAAGTTAGAACTCTCTAAAAGATCTGACTAGGTTCTTCTTCCATGGGAATTTGGGTAATGGATATGTACAGCATTACCCAGGCACTCACAGATATGACTATATATTCACAAAATAACAGAACAGGTGAGCAAATATGTCTGTTCTTTTAAGAAGATGATAGAATGATAACGTTTGTACTTGCACTTGCATTATGTAGTATTTTCAGATGGGAGGGAAAATAACGTGTTTGGTAGATTTTGCATTAAACTAGTTTAGCCGTGTAAGTAATGACTTCTCTAATTGACTTTTTGTTGTAATTTTGTATATATACTGCAAAAAAGAAATAAATCTTCTTGTCCGTATGTGTTCGGTTAACATTATTACTGACTTCAGTGGGTTGACTGGAAAATGGGTGATTAAAACTTTATTAAACAACAAGAGGCCAATCAGGTTGGAGTTTTTGTTGTACTGTTCTTGTTTTGGGGAGGCAGGGATAGGGAGTAATGAAGGAGAGATCACCAAGCAGTGCTCTGAGAGTCCAGTGACTGCTCCCAGAAGTGCCGTCAGGCCTGGTGGAGCTGGCGTTCTTAGGAAGACACCAGAGCCTCAACTGGCAGTGCTCATAGGGGCACCACTTGGGTCCTAGTGCATGCCAGGCATACACCGCTGATCACCACTATCTCCCAGCCCCAAACCAACCAGTTTGTTTGTTTTTGGCCTAGTTTTTGGTTTACTAAATTATATTGATTCATGCCCACCATACATTTCCACATGCCACGCAGAAAGTATTTTTTGACCCTGGTGATGCACATTATTTATGCAGCACCTGCTACACTAAATATTAGAGTTCACCAGACTCATTCTCCTCATATCACTTTCCTAGACGGGCTCATTCTCTTTTACGGTTTTAACTTTCAATTTATCATAGTTTCCAAATGTATATCTCTTACCCAATCTCTCTCTCTGGCTTTCCAGACTTGCTTTCAGGGAAATCTCCCAGGCATATCAAGCTAATTGTGTCTGAAATGGCACTTTCCATTCTCTCCCTCTCCAGTTCTGCTCCTCTGGAGTTCCCTATCATTTTCCTTCATCCACTCTCTCCTGCAAGAAACCCGAGAGTAGTTTTTGGCTCCGTCCATTCCTTCCCTTCTCCCTCTCCACTCAAATCTGTCTCCTGGTGCTCTCCATATCTCCTAGCTGGAAACTATATCTTGGGTTTTTCCTTTTCTCATTCACTCTTACCATCATTATCTTGGGCCTGTTTTCACACAGTTGCATCCTAATTGGCTTCTCCACTTCTGCTTTGACTAACTGCAGTTACTGACAAGTAGATGCCAAAGAGAAGTTAAACATGTAATTGTCCTGGTCTGTTAGCTGTTGTTGAAGTGCTGCCTTTTTCTTTTTTAAACCAATTACACTATTTCTCATGAACTGTCCTGGGTAATAGCAGTGTCCATGGATATTGTTAAACAAACAACATAAAGCTCTTATAGGAATGATTTTTATACTTTATCTAATTACATTCCAGTTTTTTTAAAAAATTAACTTAAAATACAGTTTCTTTTCTTTTTTTTTTTTGCTTTTTTGGGGGGTCACACCCGGCGATGCTCAGAGGTTTCTCCTGGCTCTGCACTCATGAATCACTCCTGGCGGTGCTTGGGGACCACATGGGATGTCGGGATTGAACCCGGGCTAACATGGGCCAGCTGCATGCAAGGCAAACGCTCTACCTGATGGACTGTCGCTCCAGCCCCAAAAATACAGTTTCTTTTTTTTTTCTTTTTTGGGTCACACCCGGTGACGCTCAGGGGTTACTCCTGGCTCTGAACTCAGGAATTACTCCTGGCGGTGCTCGGGGGACCATAGGGGATGCTGGGAATTGAACCCGGGCCGGCACAGGCGGGCTGTGTGCAAGGCCAACGGCGCTACCAGCTGGGCTATTGCTCTGGCCCCGTCAGTTTCTTTTCTATCACTTGTATCGCTTGGCTTCCCGTTGTTCATTCATTTGCACGACCTGGTGCCAGTAATGTCTCCATTTGTTGGGAATGAGGTCCATTATTGTTACTGTTTTGGCATATTGTAAACACCACAGGTAGCTTGCCAGGCTCTGCCATGGCTCTGGGTTCATCCCAGGGGGCCCAGTCTTTTTCTATGTCAGACCATCAACCATTCAGGGACCCACAGGGCAGAGCCCTGGGTGTAGACAAGCCTGTCTCCTGTCTGTCACCTGCCAACACAGCCAGGCACTGCAGCCACACCTGCAACGCCTCGAGGGGCAGGAGTATTTTCTCTTCTATGAAAATATTTTTACCTAATTATTGGGAGAATGGGAACATCAGTATCCTCAAACATTTTCTAACCCCTTGATTATATAAAAAAGTGAAGCATGGTGCTATCTAATGATAGAAACATATATATATATATATACATATATATGTCCTCATATATGAAAAAATATATATATATTTATATATAACTAGGATAAACTTAGTTTCACCAAATAATTAGAATTGTGTAGTTCAAGTTTTAAATAGTTTTGGGGCATGAGTGACAAGATGAGAATAAATTTTGATAATTCATGACTATGCTTTTTATGCCAATAAGATATTTCCCTTCTTATTTAGTATGATATAATAAGCTACATCATATTATACAGAATATGTTTCTGACTCTGTGGTGGAAAAAATAGGATGCAATAGTCTTGTCTCATTGTCTGTTGACAGTGATAGACAGAAGCACATGGATAATTAAATTCCTTGTCAAATTCAGCCCATACAGCTCTTTTTTGCGAAGATTTTCAACCTCTTCCTCCAGAAAGCCTGTTGTTAGAATTGCTACTGATAGCTGAAATGGTGGCTTTGGGGGCCGGAGTGATAGCACAGCGGAAAGGGTGTCTGCTGTGCACCCGGCCAACCCGGGTTCCATCCTCAGCATCCCATATGGTCCCCGAGCACCGCCAGGTTAATTCCTGTGTGCAGAGCCAGGAATAACCCTGAGCATTGCAGATGTGACCCCCATCCTCCCCCCAAAATGGTTTTTGGATCTCAGTTTAATTTTTCTTTTAATGAAGATACTAATTAAACTATGGCTTGAGTTGAGTCAGGAGTATGTAAGTTGAAGAAAAAGTTATGTAGTATTAAATGATCTAAAAAGAACCACCCCTGAAATGCTAATTGATCTCTCATTGAATTAAGTGCAATTCTTATATTTGTTCATTGTTATTTTTATTCCTTTATTGTTGCAGTAACCAGCAATTGCACATACTTGGTGACATTGGAGTGTTGGGGTTAGGGTGACACACTTTCTTGTGGACCTGCAGATTCTGAGCAACCAAGTCACTCACCAAAATCACTGTAGGGTCAAGACAGGTGCTCTACCACTGAGATATCCCAAACTCCAGATATATCTAGATAATGCTGATAAAATTTTAGGAGGTTGAATGATGTGTGCCAATTAGCTAAAAGTTTTTCTAGTACAGTTTGGAAAATTCATGTTTTTTAAAATTACTCCTAAGGATAGCAGATATTCTATACTAATTTTGAAACTGGAATATTTAGATGGGTAGAGGGAAATTGAAATGTGAAATTTGACCCCGTGTCATTGGGTTTTTTTAGAAAAGAGTGGTGCCATTTCTGATACAGTCCCCAGGAATCTCCTGAAGTTAGCTGGAAGTAACTTGGTTTTAGTGTTGGCTTTCTACATGCAAGTAGAAGTCACTGAAACAGATAAAACAAAGAAGTGGGTAAACAAAGAAACTGAGAACTAGAGTTAATAGTATGTTGGAGTAAACACAACCTACTAAATGAATGAATTGTTTTTTGGCACCAGTGTCTGCTTCCTTCCACCAGTGTACCTAGTTTTCCTCCCACCACTTCTTTCTTTTTTCCTTTGTATTTCTGTTTTAGGCACTGTGGTTTACAGTACTGTTACTGATAGAGTTTCATGCACATCACTTTACCTCCTTTCAACACCTAGTCCTTGTTCAGAATGACCACTTCGTTCTGTTATTGTTGTAGTGGTTCCTTCCCTAACTTAACCCGCCACTCCCACCCCACAATTGGAAGCTTCCTACTAAGGACCAGTTCTCCAGCCCTTTGTTTCTATTGCCTTTGGTTATTCCCCTGCTATGTTTCTTTATAGCCCCACATATGAGTGAGATCATTCTGAAATAGCACTTCCTTGGCATTCTCTCCTAGTTATTCTCCTTGAATAAAATAACCATCCAGAATTTCCAAACTAATTCTAGGATTTCGTCCCTTTCAAAGTCAAAGAAAGCAGGTTAAGTAGAATTGGAATAGCACTCCCTCCCATCTACCATCACGCATCCGTCGGCCACATTAATGAGCATCTGTAGCATTCAGGACGGTTTCTCTGTGCATGCAAGGTGAAAGAAAGGAGCGTGTTTAAGTTCCTGCTTTGAAGCTGATGTGCTAATTGTTAACTTTTGCTGAGTCTGTACATTAAAAAAGGTAACAGCCTCAGCATGTTAAGATCATAACTGTTAGATGAGCCTTAGAGGCAGCAGCTGTGCTGATGGGAAGCATTAATGGCTGCATGAGTTCAATCAGATATGCCGCCTCCAGTGCCTTTGTGTGGTGGTATTTACTGAGTTGCAAATGGACTGCTGAGAAAGATGAAATATAATCTCCTGTATTATCTCTGTCTTTTTAAAAAAAGACAATGAAGTTGTTCTCTTGCTGGCATATATTTTATTAATCTTTGTAGAGTCAACTTGAAGAATAGATGTCCCTGTAGAGTTAAAACATTTTGCTAGAGTATTGGTTAGCATGTTTGAGTTCTAGGGAAAGTCCGGTCTAGTGTTGAAGGTAAGTGATTTTTCAAACCTATCAAAGAGCAATGTGGTTTATTCTAGGAGCTAAATGAGAAGAAAAGTACAAGGTAAATTATTTACAGCTGAATTTTTTTTTCTCTTTTTTCTTTTTTTCCTTACAGAGTCTGGAGAAAGTTCTTATGGAATTCAATCATAAGGAGTTGTTCGAGTTTTATAACAAGGTCTGTATTTTCAAGATAATTTTTGATAAGTGAATATTCGGTAATGTTTCCTTTCTTATGAATTCTAATTTTTAAATGCCGTATTACAGAGTTAAGTTTTTTTTAACTTCCCTTATGTTACACAGTTGGAAGCATTGCCTAGAAGAAAAGCTGGCAAACTAAATCAAGAAGAAAGTGGAAATGGTTTTTGTTAAAGCAGTAATTGTTCCTTTAATGTAAAACATTCAATAATGAACTATGTCGTAGTAACTAGCCACCCTGGCATGTTAGATACTGGTTGTTAAAGATTTAATTTCTGGACTCAAGAGAAAAGGAAATGCCAGGTTTTTAACAATTTATCTCTGAACATATTTCATGTTTCTTTACCATACTGACTCTGTAATGTAGGGAAATAACACTATTACCTACTCTCCTTAAAACCCTAGTATAGTGAGCAATTAAAATGAAATAACTAGATATATTTAAAGCAGTAGTTTTAGATACTGTCCTTTACAAATTTCAAGTCTTAAATTATAAGCATGAACTTCACTGTCCTCCTATAAAGAGAAAAACATTCTTGGGAAGGTTTGGGCAAAGAGTACAAAGATTAATTGTGGTACATGCCTCATATAAGGGCAACCCTGCTCAGTCCCTGACACCAGGCATTCTGAATGTGACCTCTTAGACCCTCAGAGAATAACAGTATGTGGACTTTGTGTCCCCCAAGCCTCATCAGGTACAGCCCTGGAGGTCCCTAGAAGACTGCTGGGGGTGGGGACTGGTGCCCCCCTACCACCCATCCCGCACCCAAGGACATCATATTGAATTGCAGGGAGTAGCCCCAAGGGCTCCCAGAGCACCACTTGGGAGCCCCCCAACAAAAAGTTTCAAGATTTATTTTGTTGCTATGTGAGTTGATTATAATGCATGGTTGCCAATACCTTCACTGATTTTTCTTTTTCTCTCCTTTCCTTACCTCCATTTTTATTTGTTTTTGTAAATAGCTCGAGACTATCCAAGCTCAGCTGGATTCCCTCACATGAAGATTGCTTTCTCCATCATGTTCCTGCCACTTCATCTAGTGTTGAAGATAGACTGCCGGGATGTGTTTTCTGAATAATTTCGTGGTTTTCTTCTTGTAAATTAAATGAATATTACTTCTCAGACCAGAAATAGCCAAGAAAAACCATTTAAAGAGTACTAAGGTTCTAATAAATATTTTCTAATTCTGCAGGCCAATTGTAAACCATTGTTAATAATACTTGCTTTATATGGAAACAAATCAAGTGAATACTGTATTATTTTTTCTATTGCATTGATGCTTGTTGCCTGCCCTGTTTCCTTCTTATGCATTTGTTTAATGCTTTTTTTCCAGGAATAAAGGGTATAATGTATATCATAGAACAGTGGTTTTCAATCAGTTGTCCATAGGCCAGTGCTGTCCTTGGATGTGTAAAGGTTAAAAGCTACTGTTGCGCTCAGATCTCTAGTGCTTACACCAATGAAAGTCAGAAAGCAGCCAAATGAAAATACATTATTGTATTTTCCCTTGACTATTATGAACAAATTTTGCTTGAGTAATAATGGAAGAAAGAAATATAAAATAGAGCCAGTGGTAGGATAAAATTTAATATGAGCTATGTGTTTTGTTTTCATTTATTCTCTTAGTATAATGATTTAATAACAGTCTAGGTTTTTTTTGTATGCATTTCTTTACTGCAGATTAATGATTCACTTAATACTCTAGTAGATACTCAAATCATGTATTAAAAATATATAATGGCAGCTAAATGATTATCTTTAAAATTTCAAAACACATACCTTGAGCATTCGTTTTCTGCAAATATGAACATTTCAGTCAATAAATTTTTTATGTCTTAAAATTAGTTGAACTGTATCATTTTATACTATGAATGCATTTAAATATAAGTGCTTAAATGGGTGCTTATAAAAATGATGTCAGTTGAATTTTTAATGAATGAAATAGCTTTCCTATATTGTTTACATAGAAATAAACATGGCATGGAGGAGAGAAAATGAGAAAAATAATGATCTAAATAACAGGAATGTTAAAAAAGATAAACTGAAATATGTCATTTAAATATTTAGCATAATTCTTGATTTGCACACAGTCACATAACGTGTCAGCTGTCATTTTCACTATCAGTAAGCAAATGATTAGGTTTTCAGTTGAAATTGTTCCAGGTAGAGTTTGGGTTAAAGTCAAAATTGCAGAAAGTTTACTTTAAAACTGCTTTCCTTTGAATTTACTTATGTTCCAACAGATCTATGTTCATCATGCTGAAGTTAAATAAAATGTCAACCTGTCCTGTTCAATTCTTTATTGACAAATAAAATCATGAGTATATTATAGAATGGGATTTTTTCTTCTCTGACATTTCTCATAGCTCTTCTGACTCAGCAACATCTTACTTTTCTTTATTGGGTGATTTTATAAAAGTCCCTTACCAGTTTCTTGTATACTTTATTATTCATTGTATTGGTCTCTAGCAAACAGGACTGTGGACCAAATCCAGCTCATTTGTTTATATTAGTTTTTGTTTGAACACAGCTATGGTGGACAAACCTTCAATCATCCCTGCCTCTTGGTCTTCACACCCTTATATATAAGCTCTCCCTTTGAATGTGGCAGTGTTTAACTTGCTCCTAACTAATGGAGGAGGATAGAGGTAAAGGATTATCACTCCCATGATTATGTTATGGTGTATAAAATTCTAACTTGCTAACTCACTCTAGAGATTTTTTCTCCCTTCTTGTCTTGGAAGAAATAATCTTCTATAGTGGAAGAGAGACTAGAAATGGCCACATGGCAAGGAATTGCTGGTGACCTTAGGAGTGAGGATGACAATAGCCAGCAAGAAGCTGAGCCTCTGGGCCCAATACAAGATGAATTCTGCAAACAAGCTGAGTGCATTTGGAGGTGGATACTTTCCCAGTTCAACCTCATGATGGAAAACAGAATACAGGTGACCAGTTCTGCAGCCTTGGGACAATTGTGAGGTAATAATTTGTTTGTTGGTTTAAATATCTAAATTTGCATTGATGTGTTGTTACACTAGATGAGTAAAGCAACAGCCACACTCTTCATTTACAGACAGTAATACAAACCGGTTGCTTTTGCACTAGGGCAACAGAACTGCATAGTTGAAACAATGATCTGTAACTCACAAAGTCTAAAATCTTGACTGCTGAACCCTGCAGAGAAAATATTTGCTGCCATGTGCCCACACTGTGCTTCCTAAGCCAGAGCCTCCCTAGATAAATAAAGCGGTTGGTAGGGGGATACAAGAGGCAATAAGATGGATCTTTTGTTTTCTGTTTGCTGCAGTTGCTGCTGCCGTATGACTAGAGATCTCCATTAAAGTATAAGTATTGGGGCCGGAGCGATAGCCCAGCGGGTAGGGCGTTTGCCTTGCACGCGGCCGGCCTATGACGGCCCGGGTTCAATCCCTGGCATCCCATATGGTCCCTCGAGCACCGCCAGAAGTAATTCCTGAGTGCAGAGCCAGGAGTAACCCCTGAACATCGCCGGGTGTGACCCCCAAAAAAAGCAAAAATAAATAAATAAATAAAATAAAGTATAAGTATACATGAAAACTCACTTTTCTTGTCCCTTTCTGGACTATATCATAGATTGAAAAGTAAATCAGCTTTGAGCAGACAGGGATACTGCCTCAAGAGGGCATAGGACCGTCCAGGTGTCATGGAGCACCAGTGCTGATGTGCTCTAGAACATGATAAGAGAAATAAAATAGCTTGTTGGAGCAACAAAGTTTTTGTCTTTCTAGTAATGTAGCCGCTAACCCAACACCTAACTAATGTAGGGTAGCATGATTTAACTTAGCCAGTACTTTTAGAACATCTATGTTTTTAAAAGGGAGATGATTATTTTATGGTCCATAGTTCAAAATACAAATAAAACTCATAGAGAACCTGGAAACTTGAAAAAAATAAACCTTTTTGCTTGCCACCTGCAACTTCAGGCTAAAGTTTCAGAGCTCCTCGGGGTGCTAAATCCACCCTCCCCCATTGCTGCTGCTTGGAAAGAGAATTTTCAAACCATCATTGTCTGTTGTGGATTCCCTTCATGGTCTCTACGGAATCCCTCTTCCATAATTAAAGCCAACATACTGACTCGGTGAAGTTATTCGTTAGAAGCTGCTCATTCAAATTAAATTTTTCAGATGAGCCCATTTGCTTCCTGAAACTTTGATTCTTGTCATCATTGTGCAAATCATTGTACTCCACTCCAGCCTCATGTAGCACAAAAAATTAAGAGCACATTAATTTTCAGCATTTTCTAATAAAGCTTATGTTATGCATTCTTCAAGGAATTCAGAGAATGTTGCCATGGCTTTATTACCCACCTCCCTAAAAGAACTCTTCACAGTCACCCCAAACTGAATCTTTTGAGAGTTTTTGGCTTCTCTCTGGAGTATAAGACGATCCTTGCTGACGGAAACCGGTCCTCTCAGTCCCAGTGGCGGCACTTTTCATTGCTTGCTTTGTTTATTTTAATCTGAAACGGAAAGTTTCTCACTTTCATTTCAAAATAGTTTGTGAAGTAAGTTAAAGTAGGTTAAGTTTGTAAATTCATAAGAATTTATGTGTGCTTCAGGGTTAGAAAAAATCTATAAATCTCCAGGCAGGAAAATAATGAACATATGATAGTGTTCCTTACAAAGCCAGAGTTCTGTTATTTTTAGTATCTTTATTTTCCTTTTTAAAAAACTTGGGGCCACACACTGTGGGGCTCAGGGGGCCATGCCTAGCGCGAGCCGACCCAGAGCTCACAGTGCTTACCATGAGCCAGCCCCAGAGCTCATCTTTAGCCAGTCTTAATGAGACTAAGAATCTCGTTTTATATTTTCCCCCTTTGGAGGAATCTTGGTACAGAAAAGAGGAGGGAAGTAATGGATGGTGAATTAAATAGTTGCATTTATATTTCTGAAAGATTACCATATATTGTGCTTGAGTGGCTTAAGGAGAAGTCAATAATAAAGTCATTTTTATTGACAACAGGCATAGCTTTTCAGTGAAGCACTAGAATTGGGTGATTTCTCATTATCTTTCCCATGTCTCCTTATGTCTTAGAATGTCAGGTTCTTTTGTGCGTGTGGAGGCCACATTTCCAATTCTTCCTACAGGTTCAATCAACCCGTCTACCTGTGAAGACAGCACAAAACTTGTCGCAGAGACAGGCTGCTTGAATGCTTCTGTGCTGCAAGCTTCAGCGTTCTTCCCTATCCAGGAGGGTGGTTATGCGTTGGCAGCAGAATACAGTAATTTTCCAAATGATTGGAGAAAGGAATGACTCATGCATCCCTGACCGTGTGCTCTACTTCATGGTGCAGCTCATCCTCTTGCTGCCTTACACGCTGACGTAAGGAGTTCTGTGACCATCAGAGTGCTTTGAAAGTATTAGACGAGGAGTTTGTGGAGTAAATAAAGTTTCTCTGCTCTGCCTCTCATTTGCACAGTACCATCTGAATTCTTATAAAAGCAAACAAAGTCATCGTCAGCCTTGAACATGCAAGAGTGGTTTATCAAACTACTTTAACCAGAGACTGGTAATCTCTTAAGGGAGTGATTACATTTTTTTTCAGGAGGGGGTGGGAGGGACTTCTGGTATCTGAGGTCCTTTTATTCCTCCAACAGATTTACATGAGAAGAAAAGCTTGATCACTTACTGGAAACTCAGATCTCTCCCATCCAGGATGCTAGAACAGAGTCTCCTACTTCTCTAAGTAATTTGTACTAGCCATGAAGTTGACCTAGACTTGCCTGTTATACTGATGTTGCAGAGAAGTTAATTATATTCCTTCCAAATTTAGATGTGGCCTATGAGACAGGGTCAAATGAAGTGCTCCAAAGAGTCACCAGCAAACATTCTTGTATGAAGATGTATGGTTTTTGTATTTTGTGAGCTACTTACCCAGATTTTAATTTCCCGTTGAAAGAGTCTTAAAGAAAGGCTTTCGTCTCTGATGTGGACAATTCAAATGAGACAGTTTTAGTAATAAGCTACCCCTTACCTTGCATAGGTTGTTCCAAGTTACAACACACAGACTCGGCAAAAACCTGAATTAGTTCTTGTAGAATTAGTTCTCTTCAGAAAGCTGTTGAGCTACGTTTTAGTTGAAAATATCCCTGTGAATTCAGTGTACCTTAAGATGGAAGAATCAAGTGTGAGGGGTCTGTTTCTTCAGTGATTTATAATGTCTAACTTGTGTGATTTCATGGTGGAAGGAGCCCTCCCTATGAAACTTTCAGTATTTCTTTCTGGAGTATATTCTGTACTTGTTAGAACTAAAGTAACCAGAGGAGTCATAAAGCCAGCATGTGTGAGTGCACCGGCTTCTGGACTTACAAATCACACAAAAGCGTGGAGGCTCTCTAGGAGTGTTCGCCTTCGGGATGTGTTTAGTCTCCCTTGTATATTAGGCTTTACACATTACTGTCAGGCAGGCAGCGGTAGTTGCTAGGCACCTGGAGCTACCGGCCAGTAGAAGGTGACCACCGTCTGTCAGGGTATTCATTTCTCAAGCACTCAAAGAGAACTTGCCCAAATGTTCAGATTTTACAGTAGTCTAGTTCTCCCATACTGGCTGTCAGAAACCACTCCTCTGATTTTCCTGGACTGTTTTCCATTATTAAATCTATTCCCATTAGTGCAATTATACTTTCGGATACCTTTTAAGTTAAAATGTGTCATCAGAGGACTGGAGCTAGAGTACCATTCTTAAAATACTAAATCTTGGTTTGATTGGTTTGATCCAGCGGCGCTACATAGTCCTCCAACCACAGAGCACAGACTAGCTCCCAAGCACCACAGGTGGACACCCCACACACCAAAATAAACATTTTTTAAAGGAGAGGGAAGAGACCAGAGCCATCATCTAGCAAGTAGATTCTTGCCTTGCATGTAGCCAATTTGGGTTCAATCCCAGTTACTATATATGTCCCAAAAGTCCCCAGCAGTGATCCCTAATCATGGAGCCTGGAGTAAGGCCTGAGCACTGCCAGATGTGACCCAAAAACCAAAATTTGAAAAAATTAAGATGGAAAGAAGGGGGTTGGACTGAAAGATAGTGCAGGGATTAAAGTGCTTGTCTTGGGCCAGAGCGATAGCCCAGCGGTAGGGCGTTAGCCTTGCACGCTGCCAGCCCATGCCAGCCTGGGTTCGATCCCCGGCATCCCGAGCACCGCCAGGAGTAATTCCTGAGTGCAGAGCCAGGAGTAACTCCTGAGCATCACCAGGTGTGACCCAAAAAAAAAAAAAAAAAAAAATAATAATAATAATAAAATAAAGTGCTTGTCTTGCACATGACCAAGCACCACATATAGGCCCCCAGCACCTACAGGAGTGATCCCTTAGTGTGGAGCCAGGAGTAAACCCTGGGTACCATTGGGTGTGACCCCAAAATCAGATTCAGTAAAACAATGTGTCATTAGATCCTCCTCAAAACATTTTAACTAATTGTTTTATTTACCTCCTCTCTCCTCTGTAGAGCAAAGGTTCCCAGACTTATTTGACCTGTTACCCCCTTTCAGGAAACCACTGAACATCCTCTGGAAATTGGCTTTAAAGTGAGCCAACAAAGAATACTCAAGTTAGTGCCTCCTCCTTTGGATGGTTCCAGTGCTCCAAGAGGTAATATTGTCTACTCTGGGAAACACTGGTATAGAGAGATTCAGGGTTACAAAAGTGCTTGGAAAAGCACTGTTATGGGGATTTATGCCAGGGTAGGATGCAGGCCTTGCACCAACTTTAACCAGATTTTATCCCTAGCTGCACATGGCTCCCCTAGGCATTGTCAGATGCAGCTCTGGAGACCCCTGAGCACCTCCAGGCTAACCCTGATGGTCCCCAGCATAACAGAAGCCAAGTCACACTGCAGCCTCTATCCTAGCACTGAATTGCCAGCCTGGTTGGCCAGTAATTGTCAGGGGCCCAGATCCACTGGGCACCACCTGGAAGACCTCACCTCTTGCCATATACCCACCAAAAAAGAAATTGTGGAACCACATAAAATTCAGATTTTCCTTCACGTATAATTTTTAAGAAGTGAGACATTTTCCTGTGTGTAAGATCTTTTGCTTCATCAACTTTCCATGGTTATATATTTTAATATTTGCTGAAGAAACCATCTCTATTTTATAATTTTCTCATATAGGGATTCTGACCAATCTGGGTTCAGTCCCCAGCATCCCATATGTTTCCCCAAGCACCTCTAGGAGTAATTCCTGAGTGTGGAGCCAGGAGAAACCCCTGAGCATCACTGGGTGTGACCCAAAAAGCCCTCCCCAAAATAAAACTCATATAGGTTTTCAAATATAACAGTTTTTACAGAAAGGAAGTTAGAGTTTCAGAGGGGGGGGAAATAGTACACCCATATCTCCACCAACCTTCCTATAGTAGCTCTTGTCCCCCAGATCTCTTGAGGAAGAATGATTGCCATCCTGTTGGTCACACACAACCCAGAAGATGGGCAGAAGAGGCTGTGTCTGCACAGTGAGCCTCTCCCTCCCGGCTTTCTCCCAGGGTTTAAACTTGCTTGTGCATCCAGGGGTCCCTCAAGGTCTAGCCATCTTATCTTTGCCCCAGCAAACCATGTGTGCTTTCCTTTAGGGCCATGTGAAGCTACAAGAGCAGTTAGAGTCCCAATTTTAACACGAAGCTGGATGTAGATGAGGACAAGAGCGTCCTTAATAAGAATGAGCCACATGCTCCTGTCCAGCCTTATCAAGCTCTGAGAAATGATGATAAAGTGTCATTTTCTCATTTGCTAGCAAAGCTCTTCCTTGAAATACTTCTTAGCAGATCCATCTTTGAATTTGGTGTAAGTTAGTGTGGAGATCTACTTGTGGGCAAAAAATACCATCCACTAATAGCATCCATACCTTTTACTCTCAGGCTAGGGGAATAGTTCAAAGGACTGGTGTGTGTGCTTTGCATGCCACCATGCAGACTGCCTGCATTTTGTGCCAGGCACCACATAGTCCAGAACACAACTAGGAACTAGTCCTGAGCAGCGTGACAGGAGTAGCCTCCCAAACAGAGCCAGGTGTGATCTCCAAGTCAACCAGCCAAACAAACAAATGGGTCTTTTCATTTTCAGTTGGGCAGTGACTAAGAGAGGGCTTTAAAATTAGTGATCTTGCTGATGGTACAGTGTGAAAGGCACTTATCTTGCATACCACTGACCCAGGTTCAATCCCCAGCATTCCATATGGCCTCCCTAACCCACCAGTAACCCCCCCAAGCTCTGCCGAGTATGACCCAAAAATAAAAATAATAATAAAATCAGTGATCTTGGCCCTCTCCGAGAACACCAACTTGATACTTGAAACCCCCATTCTTAAGTAAGCAGACAGCTACTTCTCTGGAAACTGTGAGACTGCTGTTTCTGGTTCAAAGGCTCTTAGGTTGTTTTAGGTTTGGTTTGGGGGTCATACCCATGGTACTCAGATGCTCAGGGCTTGCTCCTGACTCATCACTCAGGAATCACTCCAAGTGGGCTCAGGGGACCATATGAGATGCCTGGGATAGAACCTGGGTTGGCCATAAACACAGTAAGTGCCCTACCTGCCGAACCATCTCTCTGGCCCCTCAGAGGCTCTTTGATTCCTCGCGTGCCGTAGCAGACCAGTGAGATGTGCTCCTCTACATTTCCAAGTGAGAACATGACAAAATCAAGAACCCAGGTTTTTGTCATGGCAGCATGACAAATTCTTCAGATTGAATACTCTGCCCTCCAGCTCTAGCTCCTGCCCTCTGACATGATTCTGTCTTTGACCATTGGCTGAATTCATGGAAGGAAAAGAATGAAAAGAGTGTACCTCTCTTTTCAGGATTAAGAGTGTACTAAGCCACACAGCTAAGTAGGAAACAGAACAAGGAAGGTATGAGTTGTTAATGACCCATCCCTTTACCTTATGTGCTCCTCAATAACAGATGTGAGAGCACTTCAGGGCTATCTTTGTGCCTCCTTTTCTAAACGTTTAGCTCTCTGCAAGTTGAGCAGATTCACTTCATATAAAGCCACTGGGATTTGCTTGAGGCAAGGGAATGAATGAATTAAAGGACAGCCATATGTTAGTTTCACCCTGAAGTATTTAACCCATCCCATTGTGTATCAAGAGCAGAACAAGCAGATTCCGCAATGCCAACTTGTTTCTGTCTCAAACAATTAACCACTACCATGCCCACATCTACGGAAATGCATATTGACTGAGCTTTATTTACAAAATGTGTTTCAAAAAGAATATGTGTGTGTGTGTGTGTGTGTGCATGCGTGTGTATTAGTGACATTGAGCTTTAAAGAGCATGCAACTTTTCAGCCCCCTGCAAGGGGCTCTGAGTGGTCCCAGGATACATTTTAGAATAATTAAACTTGCTTTTCTCTTTCTGCTTCTTCAGGATTGCCGCTATGGGGAGAAGACCCAGATGGCAGAAGGCTCCTTCCCCAGAACCACCAACCAGCATGTCCTCAGTTTTTGCCCCCTCTGGCCACAGCTTGTTCCCAGCTTCCTCTTTACATGAAGCAGTAGCGACAGGCAGACCACCAGGAACTTTCTTTCCATCATGAGCTCTTCAGACACCACAGCAGTGCCCAAGATGCCCGAAGTCCGGGTATATTCCGCTATGAAATTTCTCTTGTAAAAGTTAAAAAAAAACATGAATGAATAAACCAGCAGTCATTTGCATAGGCAGCCAGATTTATTTTTTCTAACTAAAGGTTTAAAGGAAGGTAGAGCATAATGAAGAAAAGAATGGAAAAATATTTTTGTTTTTATAAATATTTAAGGCAAAGGTACCATGTGGGCTATCAATTATAAAGTAGCCATATGACTATCATATTCAAGCAATACTACTCCAAAACTTACCTGAACAACTCAACTTATTCATTCATTTGTGTATACTTTTATCTGCCAAACATTTGGATTTTGGCCCGCCACCCCAACAGAGCCTCGCAACAAGCCAGACGACCCCCACTCCATGAGGGCTGCCATTTTCCACATCCCGACTTCCCTCTCGCCAGAACTCCACCCAGCAGAAGAGCTGATCATAGCCCAGCTCATTGGACCCACCCTGCAGCAGTCTTTTTCAAGTCCAGCCTAGATATGCTGATCCAGAGAATCACAGACATGGGGCAGAGCTGCTACCAGCTCTCTCTGTGCCCAGCCGCCACGAGGCACCCGGGAGGCATGGCAGATTCTAGCCCTGGCCCGCCACCCCAGCAGAGCCTCGGAACAAGCCAGATGACCCCTCACTCCATGAGGGCTGCCATTTTCCACATCTGGACTTCCCTTTCTTCAGAACTCCACCCAGCAGAAGAACTGATCACAGCCCGGCTCTCAGAGCCACAAGTGGCTGCACGGTTCATCAATAAATGCTGGATTTAGAGGTGACTACAAGAGTATACCACCCACATGGCAGAGCCTGGCAAGCCTCCCGTGTCATATTTGACATGCCAAATACCAGTAACAATTATAGACCTCATTCCCATGACCTGATGGAATGGTTTGAGGCTCTTTATGTTCCTGGAGCAAGCAGATGCCCTTGGGCTCTACTAGCATGGACATATGGAGATGTTACTGGTGCCCACTCGAGCAAATCGACGATGAATGGGAAGACAGTGATACAGTGATACAGTGATTTGGATTTATTCACCTGTCATTTGCTGAACCACAGCACATAGGTCCTTCTGGAATGTTCTAATTCTGCCTGAATATCAGGATCTACCAGAGAGGCACTGCCAGGGTCCTCATTTTTCTGGTGGAAATAAAGAAGGAAGGGCACAGAGCATTGATATGGGTTCTCTCTGAGGGGTGACTGTTGGGCTGTGATTGGTCAGATAGTATTGTCTTCATATTGTCTTCCTGCCTCATTTAATGAGATTGCCAGCCAGTAAGTGAGTAAACAGCGTTGTTCTCATAACAGAAACTAATGTACTGCCTGCTTTGTGCCAGACAGTGTGCTGGGTGCCAGAAATTCAAAATAAATAAGACTAGGTATCCTCTCTGTGGTCTCACACCACGCAGAACATCACCAGCCATAAGTTATATTGAGCACGACCAACACCACAGGAACCCCACTGGGTGTGAACCCCTTACATTCTTCTCTTACACCTCTCAGCCCATTTGAGCCTCCCAGGAGTCTAAGCTAGTTACCTGGACATGTATGGAGCTGGAGACCGAAGAAGACACCCATGAGAAGTCACTTGCCCTTTCTCTACTACAGCTGAAGTCAGAATTTCCAAGCCTGACTTTCAGGCTCCTTTCTGAACAATGCAGCCTCTTTGTGCCCAGTGCCTCTGTCAGTGCCTGCTGTGCTCTTCTCCTCTCCTGTGAGCACCAAGCAAGGCTTCTCAGAGGAGGACAGGAGAGGGACAGTGCAGGAGACGGGGCTTCTACAGGGTCTCCCAGCTGCCCCATAACCCACGTTGATGAAAGGACGCCAGTGGTGCTCTCCCCAGGCCTGGGTGCAGAGCATGTTTTTGAGCCACTCTGCAACCCTGGTTGGTGGTCACCTTCCCATGACCTCCCAACATAGACACTGTCTGTAGTCCCAAAGGGGCACTACGACCCATCTCCTTGCCTGCTCACTGTCCACAACTATGGCTCACCCATGCCCAGTGTTCCACTGCCCACATGCCTCCTGCCCCTGGGCTTTGCCCCTTCTCACATGGTACTTCAGGCAAGAGCTGACAGTCCCCGCACTCTGGCACATCCCTACTGACTGTGGTTCACCTTCACAGAGGGCTGCCTCCTGCTCTCCCGGTGACTGGGAGATGCCTGTCATTTGGACAAGCCAGCCATACTTCTCTTCCAGCCAGTGAACTTCCAATTGTATCTTCTCCAACCAGGTACAAGCCCCAAACTGGAGGGAAATTTCAAGATCATTGTGCCTTGGATATTTCCTTCAGCTCTTAAGTGCCTTAGAAACAGCTCTTTGAACTGAACCTTGAATCATAGCATGATGAGCCTTTATACAGCCTTTCCTATCTATATATATTGTGTGCTTTAGGTCCCCTGAGTAGACCCGGATTTATACACTCACCAGCTGCTGGTGTGTCCACACAAACCAGGTCATGGAAAGAACTGCACATATCAACACAGACATTGTCATAAATCTGGTCAGTGCCACTACCTGCCTGCTTTGATGACAGGCACATGGAAATTCATTTTTTAAAATTTTTTATTATACCACTGTGAGACATACAATTACAAAGGTGTTCATAATTGGTTCTTGGTAATACAGTATTCCAGCACCCATCCCTCCACCAGTGCCCCATTTCCACCACCAATGTACCCCCACACCCTCCAACCCACCCCCAGGCTGCCTCAACAGCAGGTAGCCCTGTTTCCTCTCTTTCTCTCTCTGTCTCTCTGTCTCTGTATCTCTTTCCGTCTTGTTTTACACATTGTGGCTAGCCATGCAGATATTTAGAGTTTATCACTTAAGTCTCTTTGTGTATATTCAATGGTGAGTTTTAATCTGCCATTACCATTTCACACATTTAGTAAAACACTGGTATCTATTTATATCCCATTAATGAATGCAGTCATTCTATATCTGTCCTTTTCCTTCTAACTAATTTCACTCAGCATGATAGTCATGATAGTATGCTACCCACACAGCAGAGCCTGGCATGCTACCTGTGTCGTATTTGATATGCCAAATACCAGTAACAATTATAGACCTCATTCCCATGACCTGATGGAATGGATTGAGGCTCTTTATGTTCCTGGAGCGCTAAGCAGATGCCCTTGGGGCTCTACTAGCATGAGACAGGACATATGGAAATGTTATTGGTGCCCTCTTGAGCAAATCGATGATGAACGGGAAGACAGTGATACAGTGATGATAGTCTCCATGTCCATCCATTTGCAGGTAAATTTCATAATTTCTGACAGCTGCATAGTATTCCATAGTGTAGATGAACCACAGTTTCTTTAGCCAGTTCTCTGTTCTCGGGCATTTAGGTTGTTTCCAGATTCTAGCTATAGTGAATAGAGTTGCAATGAATAAAGAAGTACAGATAGTGTTTCTGCTATGTGTTTTTCGGTCTCCCGGGTATATTCCCAGGAGTGCTATTGCTGGATCAAATGGGATCAAAAATATCTAGTTTTCGGAGGAATGCCCATATTGTTTTCCAAAAGGGCTGGACCAGTCGGCACTCTCACCAACAGTGGATGAGAGTCCCTTTTTCCCCCACATCCACGCCAGCACCGGTTGTTCTTGCTGTTTTGGATGTGTGCCAGTCTCTGTGGTGTGAGATGGTACCTCATTGTTGTTTTGATTTGCATCTCCCTGATGATTAAAGATGAAGAGCATTTTTCATATGCCTTTTGGCCATTTGAATTTCTTCTTTTTGGAAGCTTCTGTTCATTTCTTCTCCCCATTTTTTGATGGGGTTGGCTGTTTTTTTTCTTGTGAAGGGCCTACCAGTGCCTGATATATCCTGGATATTAACCCCTTGTCAGATGGGTATTGGGTCAGATGGGTATTGGGACAATTCACTCTGTGGATTGTCTTTGTATCTTGGTCACCGTTTCTTTTGAGGTGCAGAAGCTTTTCAATTGTATATAATCCCATTTGTTTATCTTTGCTTCCATTTGCTTGGTCAGTGGTGTGTCGTCTTTAAAGATACTTTTTAGTTTCGAGTATCGTAGAGCGTTTCTCCTATGTTTTCTTCGATGTACCTTATAGATTCATGTCTGATGTTGAGATCTAGAATCCATTTTGATCTGACTTTTGTGCATGGCGTTAAAAGGAGGTCTAAGTTCATTTTTTTACACGTAGCTGCCCAGTTTTCCCAGTACCATTTGTGGAAGAGGCTTTCTTTGCTCCACTTAATATTTTTTGCTTCTTTATCGAAGATTAAGTGGTTGTATATTTGAGAGTGTGTTTCATGATATTCAGCTCTATTCCATAGGTCTACGGGTCTGTCTCTATACCAATACCACACTGTCTTCATGGTTGAAATTCATTGCTTTGTCTCACATGAGACACACTAGCTGACCACAAAGCATCCTAGCCTGCAGAGGGAGAGTTCAAAATTTGCTTTCACCTGAGGTCAGTGATTTATTTGTTACTACAATTGATTAAATGCCAAAGGAAAGCAACATCATTGCTTTTGAAGCAGCATTGGCTCCCCCGTTCAGCGGCCAACTAAGGGTGGCTGCTAGAAGATAAGTGGCAGTAACATTCTGAAAGAAAGGACAAAAAATATGGGGAATCTTGGACCTGTAGCATGAAACTCAGACAGTTAAGTGACTTATGAAAAGTCACTCGCTGGTAGTAGAGCCAGGAGTGTAAGCCACCCCATTACCCGTGGCATTGCGCTGCATTCCCAAGTGAGGCGGGAAGGGTGTATTAGGTGTTGTCATCTAAAGAGTTGGGGGGAAATACCAATAGCTTTCTCATTCCTTATCTGAAAAGTTCAAAGACCCATTTTGAGGCTCCAAGGAACTTACCCCATGATGCTATTTACTTTCTGGAAAGCAAATTTGTCTGTTGAATTTGGGACTTGACTCACTTCAAGGTAATTGGCCACCTGTTAATGCACAGCATCCCAGGTTTGGGGGACAGAGCAAAATGTTCCCTATGCTACCCTCAAAGCAACACTAGTTTCTCTAAGGTGGTCTGTACCCCCCCACAGAAAGCCTCTCCATCACGCCTTTCCAACATCTGTAACTTAATTAGCTGGGGTTTTACTTTATCATGTTGGTTTACTTAGCAGGGCATTTTGCTATTTATGATCAGATGTTTTTCCAGTGATCCAAGCATGGAATTCTCTATGACGGGGGCTGGAGGAAACCAGCAGAGACTGTGCCACATACTTCTCTGAAGTTGCCCCCAAACATGACTCCTCGCTTGAATCCTATGATGAGTCTGTGGGCACATGTGACACACTGTGTGCCATTAAATCTGCAGCAGATGGAGAGCACATGAGCCAAGGCGGAGTGCGGCTCCAGCAAGAGCTGTGTGAGCTCAGTTAGGCCATGTTTCAAATGCCTTTGTTGGCTGTCATTGGGAAGGAGCCCCTCGCGGGTTAATTGATTTGGGATGAACACGCTCCTCTTTGTTGGAAGACAGGAGACATGTGGGACTAGAGAAAATGGGCCTGCCTCGTGCATCCTAAGGGACACCAGATGCTCTGCGGAGTTCAGTGAAAGGAGACGTGCATTCTGCAAGCTCGCCAGACTTGGGGTGGGGTGTCTCATTGGTAGCTGCAGGTGTGGGAAATAAAGCTTCCCTCACTGGGGAATTCCGCCTCCAGTGAGGAGCTCGGTTGGTGTAGTGAAGTCAGGAAAAACAGTGCCAGGATTTGGAAATGAGTGAGCTGTGCACCGCTGAGCTGTGGTTACTCCTCAGCCTGGTGTAGTGCCTCTTCCGGCTCATGGTTTCCCACACCCACTTTAGCTCCCTCTTCCCTCTCCCGGCTCTCTTGGCCCTTTCTTTGCCCTACTTTAGAGGTCACACGTTTTCTCTGGGAACAATCATCTTCCTGTGGGAATGGTTAACAAGATAGGAATGAGAAAAATAATCAAGGGAGGAAGTAGAAGGACAGGAAGTAATGTGCAGAGTCAAGACCTCAGACACATCAATGGTGTAGAGGTGTGTTTGTGTATAATACATTTAATCTAGCAACCCAGTGAATGGAGTCCCACCCCACGCAGCTATAAGAGGAGATGAAATCTTGCCTTTTGCAACAATGTGAGTGGGACTGGATGAGATCATGTTAAATGAAATAAGTCAGAGGAAGAAAAAATCAGTTATCTCACTTTTATGTAGGACATCACTGTATCACTGTCTTCCCATTCATCATCGATTTTTTTTTTTGAGCGGGCACCAGTAACATCTCCATATGTCCCGTCTCATGCTAGTAGATCCCAAGGGCATCTGCTTGCTCCAGGAACATAAAGAGCCTCAAACCATTCCATCAGGTCGTGGGAATGAGGTCTATAATTGTTACTGGTATTTGGCATATCAAATAGCCTGGCCAGCTACCTGGACAGGTAGCTAGCCAGGCTCTGCTGTGCGGGTGGCATACTCTTGTAGTCACCTCTGATCTCCAGCATTTATTGATGAACCACGTGGCCGCTTGCCCAGCCGGGCTGTTATAGGCTCTTCTGCTGGGTGGAGTTCTGATGAGAGGGAGGTCCGGATGTGGAAATTGGTTGCCCTCATGGAGTGGTGGGGGGGTCGTCTGGCACTTGTGAGTGCTTGGGTGGCAGGCCAGGGCTAGAACCTGCCATCCCTCCTGGGTGCCTCATGAGCTGCTGGGCACAGGGAGAGCTGGTAGCAACTCTGCTCCATGTCCATGAGTCTATGTAGGATATAAAGAAACAAAACAAGGGTGATAGATGGAGGCCAGTTAAAAACACCTGAGATTATGACCACAGAATCGAAGCTTCCAAAGTAGGAGGATGTGAATGTCAGTGGACAGTGGTGGAGAGATATTGACTCTGATGATGGGTATGATGTGATAGCATTGTACCCCTAAAGCATGCAAACATTTATACTCATGTAAATCACTGTTAGAATACATATATGCATGGTTAGCTTCATGGATCGATGTACCATCTATGGATGGTACATAGAATACATAGATGATGAATAGATGGATATATCTGAAGATACATAAATAGATGTATCGATACCTAGAGGATTGGTGGGTGGATCCATAGATAAATGGGGTTGGGTGCATAAATACATAGATGATAGGTAAGATTCCCTATGAACTTTCTTCTGAATGCAAAGGATTCTGGTGCCTGTTCCCATAGGGCACACTGCCCAGATTGCCATCACTTAGTGCTGGCACATCAGAGAGCCTCCTCCCTGGAACCCCTTGCTGAACTCCCACTTTGGGAGTCAGTGCTCAGGGCAATGTTCCTCCTAGAGAAGAAGGTCAGAAGGGTTAAGACTGAAGGCAGTGACCCTTTACATGTCCTGTCTCAGTTTTACAAGTGAGCCTGGCTCCCCTGTACTGGGGGTGGGATGGGGGGCTTCTTATAGACCCATGAGACAAGTCTTGATTGTTGTCAGGTCACCATGGGTTGAGCAGGAATGTGTGCAACCAGTTTGTTATTTGCTGTTTGGCTTTAGTCTCACAGCTCTTGCCCCTCCCTGCTTGCTGCCAGAAAAGACCCAAGGAGAAAATACCTTGGAAGTGTGGGCGAAATAATTAAACCGTGTGATCTTTCTAACCTTGCTTGTGATCTTTCTGAGGATGGATTTAAGGAAAATTGGATTTCCAAGGTGTCATTCTGGGGGTTGGAGATGAGATGACACCCTACCCTCTGGCTTCTCACAGAAAGGTTTTGGGTTCAAAACAAGGAGTCATGTAAGTAGAAGTTTAGGAGTGGAGCTGAGGTTTCCTTTCCCTGCATGTGCTATTCTCTATTGTGAAAGCTTACACCAGGGACTAACTGCAGAGAGCCTGAGTACTGGCTCCTGTGCTCTAGACTGGGACACTAACCCCAGCTGAATGACTGTGCTTGTTGTGGCAAAGAGGCGCATGGATTAAGCTTTCCTTAAGAATCAGACAAATTTGGGGCCGGAGCGATAGTCCAGTGGGTAGGGTGTTTGCCTTGCACGCGCCAGCCCATGCCAGCCCAGGTTCGATCCTAAGCATCCCATATGGTCCCGTGAGCACTGCCAGGAGTAGTTTCTGAGTGCAGAACCAGGAGAAACCCCTGAGCGTTGCTGGGTGTGACCCCAAAAAATCAGACAAATTTTTATTAAAGATTTTTTTTCAGAACTACAGAATGTGGTCTGAGGACTGGTTCCCCACCCCCGCACACACACACACGGATGCATGCACCAGGCAACATTCAGTCTCACCCCTAAGGAAATAGCAGGAATTACTTTTGCCAAGCATTCCTGTTGTCAAGCACTGCTTCCCCCATCAGTGCTTTTAAGACATTTTCTCACATGATGTTACAGAAGATTCTTGTCCAGTACATTGGAGTCCATCTTAGAACACTTCAACCCCTCTTTTAGGGTGTCTACTGCTTGAAAAATGGGCAAGATGTACACGTCAGTGAGAAGACCTGTAATCCACCCAGGAAAACAGGTGCAGTTTTCAACTCACTGTGTCAATAGCCGGGTACGTGTCAGACATGTTGCTGAATCTTGTGTTCCCTTCCCTAAAGAGAGGACATAATGCATAATGGGCTGGTTTGGATTCTGCTAGTAACAAATTTCGGGGCAAGTTGCCTGCTTTGGTTCTGTCAAGGACTGTTGCAGGACTCCTCTAAGAGCCTCTATATCTGCTCTGAATTGCTGCCTGCAAATCACCTCGTAGATAAGGGGTAGTCTAAATGTGGCAGTTTATCTGACCATGTATTCTGTACTAGCTGGTATAAATATTCTCTCATGCTACCACAATCATCGTGGGACTAGCTAGATCTTACCAGCATATTTGCCTGGCTACGTTGGATCCCTAAATAATTAGACCAGAGAGAAATACTGTTTGCCTCCAAGCAAGCAAGCATGGCTCCCTGATAACTCAAAGGCAACTAAAATACAAAACTACTGTGAAGTAGACGAAACTTGTGAAGGCTTGGAGAAATATTTAACTGGTACTAGTATTAGACTTTTGGTACAGAGAAAAGCCATCTCGAAACCCCCTTCTCTACCCTATAAAGGCTTTTCCAGGCAGATCTTGGCTCAAGACATTAGCATATAAAAGGGCGTAGGTGAGGTGCTGGGAGAAACTACCTGAGGGCATTCCGACCCTCCCTGCTTTCCATAATAGTGGGAGGGAGGTTTGAATTGCAGGGGTATAAAACTAGCCTGCTTCCTCTCTCTTGTTCTCTTTTTGGGCTCTCTCTTTTTGAGCTCGCACCCGCACCCTTCTTGGGAGTCTTGTCTTTGTCTCCTCTTTACAGAGTGAGACTCGTAGACATGGGGCAGAGCTGCTACTGGCTCTCCCTGTGACCAGCTGCTCACAAGGCGCCCGGGAGGGATGGTGGATTCGAGCCCTGGCCCACCACCCCAGCAGAGCCTCGCAACAAGCCAGACGACCCCCCCACTCCATGAGGGCCTCCATTTTCCACATCCGGACTTCTCTCTCATCAGAACTCCACCCAGCAGACCAGCCTATCACAGCCCGGCTCATGCGGCAGCTTGCAGCCGCACGGTTCATCAATAAATGCTGGACTTAGAGATGCCTACAAGAGTATGCTACCTGCACGGCAGAGCCTGGCAAGCTACCTGTGTTGTATTTGATATGCCAAATACCAGTAACAATTATAGACCTCATTTTGGAATGGATTGAGGCTCTTTATGTTCCTGGAGCAAGCAGATGCCCTTGGGCTCTACTAGCATGAGACAGGACATATGGAGATGTTACTGGTGCCCGCTCGAGCAAATCGATGATGAGCGGAAGACAGTAACAGTGATACAGGGCCTTTACACGTGTTGGCTGCCATTTTGACCTACACGTGGCTGGGGTTCTAGCCAGGAATCCTAAGCACAGGGTTTTCCTATTGTGGATTTGTATGTCTGAACCTGTGATAAGTAAAGCCTTTTAAAACTGCATCGTATTCCTGAGTCTTCATCCATTCCCGCCCGGCCGAAGGTAGAAAGGAACTCACTTCCCGGCACTGTTGGGGACCCTGGCAGCATCCCTGACAAAGGAGCGATTTCGCTAAGACCTTTAGATAGCCTAAATACAGATAATACAGAGACTCGCAGACATGGGGCAGAGCTGCTACTGGCTCTCCCCTGTGCCCAGCCGCTCATGAGGCACCCGGGAGGGATGACAGGTTCTAGCCCTGGCCTGCCACCCCAGCAGAGTCTTGCAACAAGCTAGGACGACCCCCCACTCCATGAGGCCCTCCATTTTCCTCATCCGGACTTCCCCCTCATCAGAACTCCACCCAGCAGACCAGCCTATCATAGCCCGGCTCACGTGGCCACAAGCAGCCACGCGGTTCATCAGTAAATGCTGGATTTTGAGATGACTACAAGAGTATGCTACTTGCATGGCAGAGCCTGGCAAGCTACCCATGTTGTATTTGATATGCCAAATACCAGTAACGATTAAAGACCTCATTCCCATGACCTGATGGAATGGTTTGAGGCTCTTTATGTTCCTGGAGCAAGCAGATGCCCTTGGGCTCTACTTGCATGAGACAGGTCATATGGAGATGTTACTGGTGCCCGCTCGAGCAAATCAATGATGAACGGGAAGACAGTGATACAGTGAAATACAGATAATATTTTGCTACTGCTGTGTAAAGTTGCGAAACAAAGTTGCAGTTTGTGAAAGGGCAGAGCTGTTTTTATGACTTTATATTTTTAAAAGTCTTCATAGGAACAGATAGAACAAGGGTCAAGGCCCTTGTCTCACATGTGGCTGACCGTTTCAATCCCTGGCGCGGCGTATGGTCCCCTGAGCACTGTCAACAGTGATCCCTGAGGCACATAGTGATTTGTTTGTTTTTAAGCCCCTCAAAAACAAACCAACCAAAAACTCATTAAAGGTGAACTCGTTAACATGCACCTTTCCTATTTGTATGCTTATCTCTGTCTTCTCCAAAGCTTGTACTTACCCCTACTAATAATCTAACCTGCATATGCTGTGTAACAGAAAGGTAGGTCCTGAGGAAATAATAGGTTCCCTTGCAGATTCAAGCACCAGTGCTATGGCCCAGCACATTCCAGAACCTTGTGTCTAACAGCTTGGAGTATTGTATCATGTTTGTGGTTAGATCTTGAATATTTTAGAGCAAAGCCTTTGACAATATTTACTCTTTGAGACATTGTTACTGGCTCTTTAACTTGCTACTATGAATTTTGGGTATGCGCCAATGGCGTTATGATGTGAACCACCTCCATGAACACCTTCAACTCTCCCTGTCTACAGTCGTGAGAAGGCCAAGAGGCATTCCATGAAGGGCATGGGAGTAATGCCCATGGGAGTAATTTATGAGATCAGAGCCAACAGCATGCATCAGGCTTAAGGCTGAAGCCTAAGGGACTCCCAGCCAAAATCATCAGCTTTATCCATTACAAATGGCAGGTAGCAGAAAAAAAGAGGTCCTCGAAGTACTAAGTTTGAAGTCATTTAAACTTCCCCAGAGGCTTGTGATGAATTAAATTATATTGAGTACACACTGATTAATAATCTCCGCCTATAATAACCATTCCCCTGCCCCCTTCAGTTAAAAGAAGTTGATGAGTTTTGCTGTTAGAGGTTTTGTTTAGTGCTACTACGTCTGCATTTAGTGCTATTATGTCTAGTGCTACTGTCTGTGGCTGCTCTCAGGGTGAATGACAAAAGCGAATTCATTCTGTGCCCATCACTTTTCGAAGTTCCAGCTTTTCTTGAATACCCCCTGCATTTTCAATCTCCAACCCTTTGCCTGTTTTTCCCCTTTGTTGTGTATTTTCCCATTGTTCAATATGTCTTCTAGCTATTATTTGAAGAAGGAATTGTTTATTAGGGGCTTATTCTGTCTAAATGATACCTCCATTGCAGTTCTAGCCTGTTGATTTGACTCCTGGAAAACACAGATTCAAGCTTTCATATGCTTTGTCTTTTTCCATTCATTCTCTCTATCCTGCTTTACTCATACCTGAAATCTCCCTATTTTGAAACTCTTCCTGAGGTCTTCCGCGTTTGGTTTCTTAGTCTGCTTCTGTAAACTGTTTTAGCTCTTGATTATCTGTCACTTTCTTCCTTTCTGAGCTCCAAGTTTACTGTATGCTAGACGTGTTGGATCTTGAATGTTTAGAGGCTTTAAATGATGATACCTTTGATGGTATTGATTACCCCTTTCCTCTAAGAGACTTAGAGTTCATACTGATTACTTCATCCTGTCAGAGACTGAGATAAACTGTTCAGTTGCCATTTTCAAAGTCTCCCTTCATCCTGCCCTCAGGATCTTCCTCCACATCTTCCCAGGTTGTTGGGGGTGGGGCCCTCCATGTTGGTAAGCCCCACTTCTATTCCCCTCTCCCTTCCTTCCCTCCACTGTTGTCATTGATGTTGTGATAACTCCCCCATACATCACTCATGCCGAACTGTAGTGCATGCGTTTTCAACTTGAGCTTGTGGGAGTCACATCACAGGTTGTGATACTTGTGACTATCAGAGTTCACACTCCCTAGTTGCATTATTGTAGTCAGCAATGGTTGTATTTCTCATGGGGCAAAGGAAGGGTGTGGGGGCCCAAGGTGGCTGTGGTGCTCACACAGTACTGCCAAGGGGGTCATTTCCTTACCATGGCATTCAGGACTCACACCTGGTGAGTCCAGGTGTGACTGGTCTCCAGGACTCACACCCCTTTTACGTGGTGTTCACATACACCTAACTGTACTGTACCTAGAAGTTGCTTTTGGTGCCACAGAACACAGCAGAGCTAGTAGCACTGCTTGGACTTTACTGCGCACCTGTGGGACATCCAGGATTCAAACTCATGATGACTATCACCCCCGAGGCAGATGCTCTAGATCACCTTGCTGCTTCTCCAGGCCCTTTCTACTTTCCAAATACTTTCTCTTAGCTTTTTAGGCTTCACAGTTTGGGAACTGTCTTGCAGTGGGGAGAATAACAGAGGTGTGATAAGGTGACTCATGTCTCCCACCCTATTAGACTGTGAAAAATATTTGTGAGTTTCTTCTGCTCACAGGCTTGGTTCTCAGATTTTTGCCCATTGGCCAAAATCAACAAAATCCTTTAGAGAAGAGGGAAATCTACAGCAGGTCACTTTGGTTCTCTGCAGACTCTCCAGAATCTTGATTCCTGCAACCCTTCTGATATCTACACAACTGACTTCTCAAGAACAATCATTATGCAGTTTTTTGTTAAAGGCTTTATCTATCACCAATGTTATCAAGGAAAACCTTAGTCTGTCACAAGAAAGAAGCAAAAAATAAATAAAATAAACCCCAGCAGGCAATTGTAATAATATGGTATGAACAAAGGAATATGACTCACTCTAACGTCAGTATTCATTCAATATAGCAAACATTGGAAGGGTAAAAAGGAGGGGTGGGGTGGAGGGAGAAGACAGAATTACTTTATACAGATGCTGCCGGTGCCAGGCCTCTCTACCTTACCACATGCTCGCCCCTCTATTAGAAACGTGTTGATTCTGTTTTCAGGGACAGGGGAAAGAGTCAAGGATGAGTCCATTAGGGAAGAGGAGCTATGAGTCCAACCAGGTCTGCTCCTCCTGGCGCCATTTCACAAGGGAAGGGGGAAAGAGGGACCTTCTGGAAGAGGGTTCTGCTCAGGCTCTACCAGTCACACATGTGCCAAGCTGTTTTATGTCCACCCATCTATTGGGCATCAATAGCAAAGTAAGGGAAGCCAAACTCCCTTTCCCACAGGAGCTCCCAAAAGTTTCTAATCTTAACTTTTCTGCATGGTATGCAATTGCTACAGGAAGAGTTTTAGTAATGTGACCTGTGCCGGCCTGTATCTTCTAATCGGTTTACATCCAGTATATACCAGAGGTGGAAAGGTGTCAGCAAGAGAAATGAGAAAAGTTGTGTACTTCTCAAAGCTTGCTCCTGTCCCACAGATCATTTATCCTCTGCTGACCATATTATTGTCATTCTCAGAATTTTGCTACTGTGTGGAAAATAGGAAAGAAAAATTTTATCTGGGGTTGTATTACTAGGTCTAATAAAACATGGACCCTTGATAAGGTAAATGGAGAGTGACTAATGCTTTCCTAACATTTAAGCTACAAACTTGTAGCTTAAATGAATAGCTACAAATTTGAATATTTAAGCTACAAATTTGTGTATAATGTTTGGAATACTGGTTTGTGGAGAGTAAGAAATCAAAATTGTATCATAAGAAATAGTCCCACATGTGGAGCTTTAAAAACTAACAAGTTCTTGTGATTGCCACAGACTTAAAAAAGTTTCCTTCCCCAGAGCCATTTAACTGTCAAAATGGTTGCTTTCATTATCTGCCCATCCAAAATTATTTAGTTGATTTAATCCCCTCAAAATTATCAGATTTTCACCATGGGATTTAGCCAGGGGATTTTTCCAGCTCTGCTGATACCAACATTTAAAGTGATTATTTATAATCTACTTTCTTTCTCCCTATTTCATGTCAGAAAATGCCATTTTCCCAGATTCTTTCTGTCTCTGGCAGTAAGGAGATCAGGACTGGGTATTGCTATCAAGATTCATCTCTGTGTCATTTATTGAACAAAATAGCTGTGAAAATTGATGCTAAAGCTTCCTTGGTTGTGGATTCTCTTTCTAAAATTCTGGCATGCCCAAACAGAGCCATTCACTGGTCAGCATGATTCGGGTGTTGGGTGTCGGGCGCTCGCCGGTCCCGACAGTGCCGGGCGAGGTTCCCTTCTACCTCGAGCCGGCGGGAATGGATGAGCACTCAGGGATCCGATGAGGTTTTAAAGACTTTACTTATCACAGGTTCAGGCTCCAATCAGCAAAGGAAAAACCCGATGCTTAGATTCCAGGCTAGAACCCCAGCCACGTGAGGCCAAGAGGCGACCACCCGTGCAAGGCTTTGGGAAAGGAGAAGAACACTCCAAGCGGGCAACCGCTCACACGAGCACAGCCCCAAAGAAGCGCGGGAGTGAAAACCGGCTGGTTTATATCCCTTCAACTCAGACCTCCTCCCATTGTTATGGAAGCGGGAGTGTTAAATGTCCTTAGATAATCCCTCCCTGCACCTCACCTAGGCCCTTTAGTTGTGCTAATGCAGCGGCCCAAAGGAGTCCTGCAACGTTGGGTAGTTGAGATAATAATAGTTGGATACTGGGCCTCAAGTGCTGGGGAGAGAGCAGTTGGAATATAGAAGGGACCACTATGACAATGATGGTTAGAGGGATCGCTCTGGATGGGAGATACGTGCTGAAAGTGGGTAAAGGACCAAATATGATGGCCTCTCAGTATCTGTATTGCAAACCATAATGTCCAAAAGAGGGAGAGAGAGAGAGAGAGAGAGAGAGAGAGAGAGAGAGAGAGAGAGAGCAGTTGACAGAAGCTGCCGAGCATTAAGCCCCATCAAGTGTGGCCTTAATACAAAAAGAGATGATGACTCAGGAAATTTTGGGAGGTATGATCAGGGGTCATTGTAATAAATAACATCCATATTTGAACATGTGTTTGAGGTAATAGGGGTAGTTTAGTCACGATATGCTCTTTTTCTCTCCCCACCCCATCCATTTTGGTAATATATTAGGATGGTGGAAAGTGAACCAAGTACATGAATGAGTTGAAGTCCTGAATGGCATATTTCTAGGACTAAGATCTAAATCTTCAAGAGTAGGGTCCAGAGAGAGTATAGGGGTAAAGGCACTTGCCTTAAATGCAGCCAATCCTTGTTTGATCCCAGCTCCATGTATGGTCCCCTCAGCACAGAGGCAGAAGCAGCCTTGGAGCACCATATGTTGTGGGCCCCAAACCTAACCCCTCCAGAAAATAAACAGAAACATAAATCCTAAAGGGAATTTATACAAAACAAACTGGTTTCTTGGATTTGGGGAAACTTGAAGTTGAAGGTAATTACACAATAAACATTCTTGCATCTTCCTTCATTTGCATTGAGCATGGGTTGAGTTTTTACTTCCAGCCACAAAGAATTAGCTGCTATACTTCCAATCAGGTTAATATTTGTTTTCTAGGTGTACAGTGTTGCTGCACAATAGCCATCACCAGGACACCCAAGACCTTCCCCAACTGTCCTTGGGTGCCTCATGTGTCCCCTCCCCTGCAATCCCACTTGGTAACCTCAGTTGTGTTATTGGAGTTCAGGCATTTGTTTTCATTGGATACTGTCTATTCCCTTGCTTTGTTTCTTTATATACCACATGTGAGTGAGATCATAGGGTGTTTGCCTTTCTCCTTCAGACTTATTTTGCTTGGCATGACAACCCTCTGGTTCTGTCCTTGTTGTGGCAGGGCTCAAGACTGCATCTTTTCTTATGCCTGGGTGGCGTTGTAGTGTGTATGCCCCAGTTTCTTTATCCACTCATCTGTTGTTTTGTGCTTGGGTTGTTTCCAGATCCAGGCTGTTGTAACTGGCACTGCAGGGAACAAAGGTGTGCATGTATCTTTTCATTAGTGTTTTTGTGGTTGTGGGATGGATGCAGAGGAGTGGAATTACTGGATCATGCAGGAGCTCTGTTTTTGTTTTCTGTGACATCTGCATGCTGATTTTCACGGAGGTCATGCCACACAAAAGGCTAGCAGCAGTGAAGGAAGGTTCCTTTTTTACTGTGTGCCCACCAGCACTGGTCAATTCCATGCTTTTGGATGTAGGCAACTTCTCAGTAGTGTGAGGTGCTGTCTTTTGATTGCATTCCCCTGGTAGTGGTGATGAGTGCATTTTTCATAGTTCTGTTTTTTGTAGGTTATTTGAATGGCTTCTGCTCTGATTTTTTAAAATACTTTTTAATTTCAAATGTCAGTATTGCATTTATTTAACATGATTTTCATTGTAGTTAAAATTGTTGGTATCTACTAAATGTCTTAGTATCTTAGATAGTTGGTATCTACTTAAATGTCTTAAATAGTTGGTATCTACTAAAAAGTAGCTTGTTTCTAAATTTATATTTCTCTTGTTTATGGTAACTTGCATCTTTTTCATCAGTATCTTAAAAGTACAACTTTTGAGCAAAAAAAAAATTAATGTTTGTAAATTGTACATGGTTTGGGGCAGGATCCATGAATCTGACTTGTATATGCAAATATGTTCAAGGAATTAAGGGAAAACCAGTGAGCATGAATACATTAAGGAGAGAAATCCAAACCATCTCACCATGTTGGACAGGAACAACTCTCAAAGTGAAATAGTAAAGAAACTATAAGATATAAATGGTTCCCAGAAATCACACAGTATTGGGAATTTTTTAAAGTATTTTATTATACCACCATGAGATATATAATTACAAAGATGTTCATGTTTGGGTTTCAGTCATACAGTGTTCCAGCACCCATCCCTCCACCAGTCCCCATTTCCCACCACCAATGTCCCCAATTCTCTCCCCCTCCCCAGCCTGCCTCTATGCCCAGGCACTTTGCTTCTCCTCTCTCTCTCTCTCTCTCTCTCTCTCTCTCTCTCTCTCTCTCTCTCTCTCTCTCTCTGTCTCTCTTCCTTCTCACACATTGTGGCTTGCAATTATTGGGGATTTTTAAACTACTGTCCAGCCAGACTGCAGAGACTGTTGAATTGAGATCCCAAAAGGCAAAGTCTACAACTGGGAAAAATAGCTCTTAATAACAGCTCCTCTAGTCCCTCTTAAAAAAAAACTACAAGTGTGTCCAATTAATTGGGCATAACTAAATAACCTGTCTGAAATGTAGTTCAGATGTTAAATTTACCATAATGATGAATTTATAAAGTAAAGTATGTATACAAAGTATCACTAAAAGCGATCCATAACTAACAAGGAAGTCATCAATACTAGTAAATCTGACAGAGGCAATAAAAGCAGCAGAATTACAAAACAGCTAGTTACCTATATTTTATATTTGTTCAAGTTATTAAAAACATAGGCATAATATGGAAAGAAAGGAAAAGAACTAAAATGGAACTAAATATAACTCAAGGCAATGAAAAATGCAGAATGCAGAGCCAGCGAACACAGCTCAGTGGAGCACTTGCCTTTGCATGTGTAAAGCCCCAGATTTAATCCCTGGCATCACAAATTAACAAAATGGTAAAAATACAAATGGAAAAATTCACTGAGTGATCAGAATCATGTGAAAATACAAAGCAAAGACTGAAAAGACCTAGAAAGAATAAGTTGTCCCAAAAAGATGGAGCCATTGCAAAAGGCATAACACAGAAATAATATTATGCCAGAAGAAGAAAGAATAAGGAGTAGAAGCAATGACTGAAGCTGTTTTGAGAACCAGCGACTGAGAACTTTGTCAATTTATGTCAGACAATAAGCCACAGATTCAAAAAAGCTTAGAACACCAAGCAGGAAAAAAATATAAAAACAATCAGAAACCATCTTATTATTATCCAACCTGTAGCATTTAAAAGATAAAGGAGAAATATTGGAAGTAAAATAGCCACTTGTAGAGCAAACCTAACCATTACAGGCAACTTTCAGAAGCTAATCAAGTAAGAATAGAGTAAAGTGTTGAGTAAAGAAAAAAAATCACCAAACAGAATCCTGTATATTTTGAAAATAGCTTCAAAAGAGCAAAAAAGAATTAAGATTTTCTCAGAATAAAAACAAGAATGAGTAGATCTTCTTTGTAAGGAATGTTAGAATAAGATGAAGGCAAAATAAATACTTTCAGACAAGCAAAAATCCAAGAATTATCATTGCTTCCTGATCAACATTAGGAAGTGATGTTAAAGGAAGTTTTTTAGACTGAGGTTGAGATGGTTGCTGAGGGAAAGTAGAATACAACACACACACACACACGCACACACACACACACATGCACGCACGAGAGAGGGGGAGTGGGAGATAGAGAGATACAATAGCACCGGGAATGATAGATACGTGCCTAACTTTGACAATGAATGTCTTAATATTTTACTCTTACAAATACAGTAGCTTATAGAAATAGGAGCAGTGGTCTTCTGGACTACTAATAGATAGAAAATACCTGGTAGCAGAGAGTGGAAGTGGGAGCTCACTTCTTTAAGACTCCTTACCCACGTGCCTGGCACATGCCCGCTGTGAAGGCAGGCTGTGATACAGTAGGGATATGAAACCCTTAGAAAAACCACTAGAAAGTAAAAATTAAAATAAACTATAGTAACATGAGAGGAAATGGAAGAGTAATAGAATAATAATAAGAAAGAAATACTTAATTTATCCAAAAGAAGGCAAATAAGGACAGATAAACAAATGCTGCAAATTAAAACACACACATACACAAGCAGGAATATAGTAGTTTCAAACACACACACAAGCAGGAATATAGTAGTTTAAAGCCAATCGTAGTTTGATTAAATATTAGCAGCATTGGGCGAAGTAATGATACAACAGGTACTATAAAAGTTTACCTTGCATACCTGGGTTCAATCGTCAGCCTCCTTTATGGTCCCTAGAACACCACTAGGAATGATTCCTGAGTGCAGAATCAGAAGTTACCCTTGAGCATAGCCAGGTGTGGCCCAAAAACCAAAAAAAAAAACATATAAGTGTATGCCCATATGTATTTATATATTTTAATTGCAGTCTAAAAACTGCAATTAAAAAGAGCTTAAAAGTCTTTTTTTTAAAGTCAACTTTTCAACAGTGTACATGAAATATACTTTCAGTATGAAAGACTGAGACAGAATAAACATAAGGGCAGGAGCAACAGCACAGTGGGTAGTGTTTACCTTGCATGTGGCTGTCCTGGGTTCGATCCCGCATCCCATATGGTCCCCCGAGCACCGCCAGGAGTGATTCCTGAGTGCAGAGCCAGGAGTAACTCCTGGGCATTGCTGGGTGTGACCCAAAAAGAAAAAAATAAAAAGAATAAAGATAAAAGAGGTAGAAGTTATACCATGATAACACTGATGAAAAAAAATAAAAAATTGGAGAGGCTGTGCTATAAAATAGTGTAGGATCATGGAATACTTTCAGAAATGAAGAAAGCAACTACATTATTATAATTTCATCAGACCTGGCATCACTCTACCATCCACTCTACTATCAATCTGCTCTGCCCCAGCTACATTATTATAAAGGTATCAAAATTTCAACAAGGTGTCAAAGCAAACAGGGGAAGATTGAGATTTTATGTATGGAAAATAAAATTATAGAGTACAAAAATAAATCTCATGAGAATTGTCTTTTCAAAGTTAGACTAGAGAAGACCTAAGTATAATATTCAGTTCAAAAGAGCACTGAAAATAAGAAAATAAGAATAAGGAATAAGCCTTGATCACAGCCAGGGATGCCCAACCCAACCCAACTCCCTATCATAATATAAAATGCTTCCACAAATAAATAAGAAAATAATCTCCAACAAAATAAAAAATATTAAGGACATAAGCAACTCAGGAAAAGAAATATTCTTAATGTAAGAAAAAATTGACATGTTCAAAATAGTGTAAATGAAAAAGATGCAAGTTTCACGTGGCATCACCTAATTTTGCTAAAAAGTTAGGTGCATGCTTACATGTTTACCTGCAAACATAAGGAGTGACACCAGGGTATCGGTGTCACATATGAGGGTCACTTTTTCCCGAGGCAGGAAGTCAGGGAATTCACACCCATCACTTCCTTCTCTTGACCTCTCCCCACCGCTGCAACAGCAGGGAAAGTGCGCTATTGCTCCTGCCCGTGGGCATATTGGAAGATGCCAGAAGGACCTTGGGCTCCTGTTAAAACATCAGGTCCTTAGATCTCTGCTGGAGCAAAATGATTAACTTACAGTTTCCATTTCTCATAATTTCCAGCTCTCACAGTTTCCATTTCCTTTTTAGAAAACAAGGACTTTGGTTTTACTTTGGGGACTACCCCCTCCTCTCCGTTTCCTCTGCTCCATTTCCCCCTCTCCATGGCCTCCAATTAAACCTCTGCCTGGTTAAGAGGTACTCTTTGCTTTGGTTGGGAGAGACAGGCAAGGAAGAGGGACAAGCTGCACTGAGTACAGATCTGCAATACAGATCCAGCCGTGCGGACTGTGGGAAAGAAGAGAGAAGGAAGACAGCAGCAGGACTTTAAGAAGTGTTCCTGTGGGTGTGTATTGTCTTAGTGGCAATCAAGAAATGAGCAAGAAGTACGAGAGGAAGGACAGAAGGAAGCAGAAAAGAGATTATGGTCTTGGCAGCTCCAACAGGCAACTGGACAGAAGTTGGCCATCACCGATGTGCATGTCATATCCTATGGCATAGCAGGTTGAAAGGTCCCTTGACATAAGATGGTGTGTAACTGGGGAGAAAAAACTGTTGGAAATCTGCCTGTCCTCTTTGATTAGGAAGGATTCTAGAACAGGTAGCGGGGAAGCTGAGAAAGATCCTGAAACCCCTATCTGAGTTTAAGGGCATCTGAATTAGAACACATATTGTTGGAGAGACTCAGACCTGGTGTCTTGAAGTTGACTTTGGCTTCAGAACAGAAAGTTCTGAAACGAAACATGACCCAAAAGCTGAACCTCTCTGGAAGGGAAAAAGCTGAACTGAAGGGGAAAAGGCTGAACTGAAGCAGGGGCTGAATGGAGGCATTACAGCCAGGAAGGAATCCCAGTAGCTCATCAGAGCCTGGAGTTACCTGTGATTCAAAACCCAGAGCATCAGAGAAGCAAAATATTGCCATATCTCAATCTGCAAAGAGTGTAGTGTAGTGGTTTCCTAAACCAACAGAAGGGATACCAGTGAACAAACAGCCCTTCCTAGAGGGCATTCTGGCAATGTAGAACAACATCTGAAATTCTGAATGTATATAATTTTGCCATGGTAATTCTTTTTTGTAGGAACTTTCTCTCAGGACATAAGCAAATAAGTACATAAAGATGTGTGGCAATGACTTTTTAACTTTTCTAAAAAATAAAATAACTAGAAACTGCAAATAATTTAATCATCAGCTGGGGGGTTAACTTAATAAACTTGGTACATCCACACAGGAACACTGCATGGTGGAGCTCATAAAAGCATCGCCTTTGGATCCAGGCTCTCTGAGTTGAATCTGGCCCCATCACTTACTACTTACATCATTTTTACCATATTATTATTTTATGTTTCTTTGCCTAAGTTTCCAAACTTATAAGAAGTTTTAAAGTATGTGAAGTAGTTTCACAATATATTAAATCTATCTTGGAAAGTTTTTATAAAATTCATATATATAAGCATGAATAGAAAATATTGACTATATTATTATGGGTCATAATAAAATATGTCTCTATAAACATGGAAAATAATTATGTTGAGTAAAAATTATCAACAAAGGAGCCAGAGCTATGGTGCAGAGGGTAGGGCATTTGCCTTGCCTATCCCATTCTAGGTTTGTTCCCTGGCACCCTATATGGTCCCCTGAGCAATGCCAGCATTGATCCCTGAGTGCAGAACCAGAGTAAGTCCTGAGCATCCCTTTGTGACCTCCCCAAAATACAAAATGGATATTAAATATCTTTGTATCTATATAGAAAAAAATGTAAAAAAATGTATGTGTAAGTGCGGCCTCCCAGCCCCTTCGGCTTTGGCATCACACCACGTGGTACTCAGGTTAGTCCCGATTTCCTGGGGCGGGGGTGGGGCGCATATGAGTTGCCAGGAGTACTTTTGGTTGTCAAACAAGAGATGTTTCTCTTTATTGAATAATTTAGCCACTCTGGTTTTTTTTTGCCTTTTTTTTTGGGGGGGGGTGTCACACCCAGCAATGCTACCTGCACGCCAGAGCCTGGCAAGCTACCCGTGTCGTATTTGTTATGCCAAATACCAGTAACAATTATAGACCTCATTCCCATTACCTGATGTTTGAGGCTCTTTATGTTCCTGGAGCAAGCAGGTGCCCTTGGGCTCTACTTGCATGAGACAGGTCATATGGAGATGTTACTGGTGCCCGCTCGAGCAAATCGATGATGAACGGGAAGACAGTGATACAGTGATACAGTGAAGTGCATGCATAGATTTCTAAGAAGATGCTTACTATAATTTTAAGACTAGATATTTCCTGCTATTTCTGGTTATTTAATTTTTTCCTGTTTGATTTTATTTTTAGCAAGCTGGTGATTTTAGGTCTGCTTTTCTACAGAGGAAAACCAAAACTCTGGATCAAATATAAATACCACAATTTCATAGAATCAAGGAGCCAACTAGAGAGGGAGGAATTACGAGACAAAATGTCAGAGATACATCTTTAAGCTGCAGGCATTTGCTAACGTGTGAGAGATAATGGAGTTGCCGTTTTGATGATCTCTTGAGGCACTGGGTGCAGAAATCAGAGCCCTGAGATGTCAGCTCGGGATGGGAGCTGCTCCCCTTCCTCTCCACAGGCTGGCATCCTGGTTGTCTTTGGACTCACAGTAAGCATGAACCGGAAGCAATTCAGCTCTGCTTCAGCTTCTTTCCTTTCTCATTCTCTGTTCTTCCTCCCTCTCTATCACCCTTTCCTTTATTCTTTTGTTGGGAGGACTAACTTCCAGGAAGCAAATGGACAGTGGTGAACAGGAGTGATAGTGGTGAACAAGCATGATAAAGTCCAAATGTTCAGAGAACACCAACCCCACAACCAGAATTCTATTCCCAAATAGGGCCAAGCTCTTCAAGAGCAACCGAGAAATGAGAATAGACAGAAACTCTCAGATCAAATAAAATGATGGAGAGATATTGCCAACAGAGCACTTACAGGAAGGAAAATAAAATATCAGCTTCAGGCAGGAGGCTGGTGATCCCCTGTGGGAGGCTGAGCCATGAGAAGAACCAGGCCCCGGCTGTGCTGAATATTAGCTCCTGGAGGTAGTTGTGCAAATTCTCACCTCCTGGAAGCTCTGAGGGATGTCTGCCTCTTCCCTCCCATCTTCAGATGGCTCATCACATCCTCACTCTGCATTCCTTACATGCCCACTGTGTTTTCTGTCTTTTAGTCAGGGAGCGGCTTACCTGGTTGTGCTCAGGACTTACTCTGCTCTGTGCTCAGGTCTCACTCCTGGCAGGGTTCCGTTTCCTCCGTGCAAGATCAGTGCTTTGCCCATTGTATCAGTGCTCTCCACCATATGGTCCAGCTCTTCAAAGGACACCTGTCTTTGGATCTAGGGTCTTCTTTCTGTTTTTTAAGCCAGAACATTTATTCACATAGTTGCTGAAATTCTGACGATGAGCAAGATGCTGTAACAGCTGCCCTCTTGGGTTCAGACATTGCCTCACAAAATCCATACCCGAGTCTGTGGTACAGAGTGCTCAGGTGCCTCTTGTGACCTGTCCCAGCACAGTTCCTCCTCTTGGCCTTGGCACTCCACTCTCTCGGCAAACACAAGACAGTGTAAGTCTTGAGGGTTGCGGCACTGCTGCAGGGAGAGGCCTGCAGGTGGTAGGCAGCACAATGTGGCATCTTGTTGCCTGCGATGCTTCCCAAATGGCGGTGCCCCCTTTGTCATCTTATTTCTGTGGCTAGGGCCTACTTTCATCCAGGGAGACCTCATTCCAGACCCCTCATCCGAAGTAAGACCATACTCTGAGGTTCCAGGGGGACATTTCTTGAGGGAGGATAAAATCGCAGTCAGTAGAACCTGTGTGGGCATCCCAGGAGGAAGCGAGAGTTCTCACTGGGAGATGCTGACCGTGGACAGCAAGAGGAGGAGGCTCAGTGCCATTTGGTAGCAAGGGGGAGGTAAGATTCTCCAAGTGACTGCCATCAAGGCCATGTCCCCTCTCCCTAGTTGGGGGTCCTGTAGGACAAGTCTATCCATTTTTGCCCCGCCCCAGTCTATTCAGTTTTGGTATGCCTTGGGAAGGAAGGGGACCTGGACACCACTGTATCCTTGGATTTACTTTTCGACCTTGTATTTTAAGGTTCCCCCTTTTATTTATTTAAGCACCATGTTTTGCAAAGTACAAAGCTTTTCACAAAACAGTTGTTAAAAAGACTCATCTTTCAGCATCAATCCCACCACCAGTGTGCCCCCCACCACCACCAGAGACCCGCCTTTTCCACTCACCCCCCCCCCCCATCCCTTTCCCCTTGCCTGCTCCCTTAGCCGGCATCAATTACGTTGATTGTTACAGCTCTATATAAGGGAATAGTATTGACAAAGTCATGGCTTTTTTTTCCTGGGTTGTTCTGTGGGAGTCTGACCAATTCTGTTCTTGGATTCACTTTCTGGGTTTCCAGAACACAGTGGTTTTCTACTGTCAATCCCAGATTTAACTACAGACAATACCTATTTCATATTTATCTCAACCTCTGTTTGAGCTTGTTCTACACATACACTGAATTATCTATTGTGTATTGCTCACTGGGGTCACTTCTCTAAACACAATCAATGAATATGGTTTTAGACAAAAGTCGTTGCAGATTCTTAAATCTCCATTGTGCCATCTGAGCCCACTGTATAGGGAAATTTTCTATATGTTCTCACAGACCACACATCCAGTCCACACACGTTTCTATGAAATGTGATGGGATACCTGTTAGATGAGTATACCTGGTTTTGAGATATCGCACGGACACAAAGTGGCTGTGTGCCAGGGGGTGGGGCTCTGTCGAGGTGGGAAGTCCAGACCTTGGGAGTGACTGTGGTTGTGGTGCACGAGGTTTTCTGGCCTCTGAGAGTCTGTCAGGGGGGCAGGCAAGGGTCAGAATCTGTTTCCCCTTCCAGGACACCCCATCAGCCTAGCACAGGGCAGGTGGGCAGAAGCTCTGCTCTATGCCTGTGTACCTGGCTGACAGCATCAGAAGAAGTCCTGGGTAGGCCCACCAGGCCTTTGTGGAGGGACCGAGGTGGGGTAAGGGGCCCCAGCTTCAGCTCCCTGGGAAGCCTGGTGAACTTGGTCACCGAGTCCAGCATACCTGGGCTTGAATTCAGCTTCCCTCTTGTGTGGGGTTCTGTCGAGTTGTGGAGTCTGAATCTTAAGAATGGTTGTGGTTGTGGTGCATAAGGTTTTCTGGTCTCTGAGAGTCTGGGGGAGGGGGAGAAAACATGCATTTTAAGTTTTAAGAGAACAAAATGGAATCTTCCCAACTGAAATTCATGTTGTATCGCTAAATCCCAAATACCTGCTCTGTGCACTTGGCCTGATTTGCCCATTTCAAGCATATGGTTTATACCCCTTCTCTGCCCCCCTACCCCCAATTTCCCTTGTTCTCCCTGTGTGGATCTGGGGTACACAGTGCCAGGTGGCTCTGAGGAACAGGCCAAGGATAAAGGAGGTTGGGGTCACATCTGTACACAGAGACTATGACCTCTGACCCTCCCATTACATCAGCCTGAACCCCCAGACTGTCCTGAGCTGGATGGCCAGGGCATGAATGGGCCCCTGAGATCTGGCCTGTCCTCAGGTGCAAAAGGAAGGGGATAGGAGAGAGGAGACTGAGCCTGTGGGTAAAGCGTGGGGAAGAGGGATGGAAAAGAGCAGGCCTGGGCTAGTGTTTCTGCCAGGTAGAAGTGAGTGCTGATGGGTGCTGGGGTCCTAAAATAACCCCCCCATCAGCCTGCAGAGCACTGCTCCTCTGCTTAAAAGTGGGTGCGGATGGCGTCGTTGTTGCAACACTTTGCTGTGTTGCTGTGTTTTTTATCAGCAGTGACTCTCGCAGCTCCTAACACCTCTCAGCTACAGTTCATCTCACCCCTCTCCTCCCACCTCCCTTCTGTGGGGGTTTGGTCCTTCAAATCAGCTAAGCACAAGGGACATGACATTCGCTAAGCACCAGCCATGTGCAGGCATATGTCTAGTGTAATATATGTTCTTGTGTCTTGTGCTTTTCCCAGCCACCAGTGGCACACTCGCTCCAGCTCATGTATGAGAGGATGGACCCAGAGAGGTGTAGTAACTTCCCTGAGGTGGTAGAGCTTACACGTGGTAGAACTGGTATCTGAAGTCATGATTGATCCCAAAACCTGGACTCCCACAGTGCCAGTGGCAGAGGACTGCTCCGTAAAGAAAGAGGGGCCTCTTCCACCTCCCTCGGGTATCTGTGATGTTGGGGGTTGGAGGTGCATGAGCGAGCAGCACCCAGCTGCTTATTCCCAAGAGTGGCATGGGAGACCCCTGGGGATCCAATAGGGAGTCCCTAATACCCCCACACATGTGGACATGCATGAACATATGCACACATGCATTCATGTATGCACAAATATATGTTCACACACCTGAACACATGTGCGACACACACAATATCCTGTGTTATGTGTGTGCATGTATGCACTTGATTTCCAGCTATTCTTTCCAGCTCAGTGGCCTGAGCATCCTTCCAGAGAAGAGTTACTACAGAGTTGCTGTCTGCCTCGCTGTCCCAGTGAGTGAAAGGCCTGGCTCTGGCCTGAGCTCTTGGTTGCAGGATAGGGCAGGAGCAGGGCCGATGTTCTGGTCACTTCTTGGCACCATGCTTTCATGGTTTTGTAGCAGTTTTTGGCCCAACATCCCTCCTGGAGACTCCAAGCTGGACACAGCTCCCTGCCCACTCCCCGCTCCCCACCCCCACCTACCCTGGCACAGCAGTTCTGGATTTGGGAGCTCCCATCTGGCGCCCATTAGAAGGGCATAGCTTCTGAGAAGCTCCTGGAAATGGGTTGCAGGTGGGCTCCCGGACCTGGCTTGCCGCTGCATCCTCTGCTCTGTTTGCTTTGCCTAATTGTGTTTTCTCTGCTGATTTGTCGGAGTCTTTTTCCTTTCCCACTTGGTCCAAAGTCTGCATGTACATATGGGACCCATTTGGCTGGGGAGGGGCACAGTGGAGGGCTAATGGCCTACTTGGCCAAGGGCTGCCAGTAGGACAAGGGGGAGCCGGGCAGGGCTAGGAGATTAGGGAGCAGAGGCTGGAGTCCACTCTGCACCCAGGCTCTAAACCTCCCACCCTCACTTCACTGCTTTCTGTCCAGAGATATTCCCCAGAAAGCCAGCAAGGGACTTGGATACAGTACTGAGTTTTGTTTTGTTTATGTGCCACACCCAGCAGTGCTCAGGACTTACTCCTGGCTCAAGGATCACTCCTGGTGGGATTCGGGCATGGAAGGCATATGGGATGCCAGGAATCAACCCTTGGGTCAGCCATGTGGCAGGCAAGTGCCTACTGCCCTACTCACTGTAATATCTCCTGACCCTCAGATTCTGAATCCAGACTGCATTTATTGCTTCTGGGAAGCCCTCTGGGACCCCATCATTCATTCTCAGAGTCCTAGAGGACAGGACACTCCAATGCCTGAACTGTGAGGAGTGGACAGGGACAGAGATGGCAGCGAGTCCTGAGTCCTCCTGTGCTGGGACTCTCCTCCTTGGGCAAGAACAGGGCTCCAGCCCCTCATCTGCTTCCAGACTGCTTGAGAATAAGTAGCTGCAGGTGGTACCTGGGTATCTCTGCTTCTGGTAGGGTTGGGCCAAGGCCAAGCCCAAGCCCAGCCTCGGCAGGGATGCACCAGCCTATTCATCTGCTTCCTGTACCTCTGACAAAGAAGGCCCAACGGAGCACAGACAGCTTTACTAAGGCAGCTTTCAAGTAACATACGCCACTCTCCTCAGCTCTGCGCCCTTCACTTTGGCATCTCGGATGCCGAGGTATCCAAGTTGGGTATAATCATGTGCTTCCCTAAGAATCAAGGCAACAGCACTATCTCCTAAAGGACCATGCCCATCTCTCCACTCAATCCTCAGCCCCAGGAGGAGGGCAGCAGTGAGGTGGGCAGTGAGGAGGGCAGCAGTATCTGCAGGGACACTGAGACACTGCTGGGGACGTGACTTATCCCCAGCCTCACAGTCAGGCAGTATCAGAGTCGATCAAAGCTTTCTCACCTGATGTGAAGTGAAGTTCTGGCATGGTTCTGGCCAGAGGCCCGCAACCAGGCCCCGTCTTCCTCTCAAAGTCTGGGTGAGAGGCAGGCTCCTTCTGGAAGGACAGTGACGTGAGGACCAGCAAGAGGGCACAGGAATGAGGTCACCTAAGCCAGGCACCCTGAGTGTCAGAAGATGCTCTAGGCACCTCCCTAGGCCAAGCCTCACCAGCACCCTCAAAATCCACATGGTTGTTGCAGAGTCACTCTGAGGAGTTCCCACAAACAGACGGGATGGGACAGCTGCCCCTGGTGGTATTCTGCTGCCTGCAGAAATGTCTGTTAGGGTCCCTGTATCGGGTTTCTTTTCCTTTGGCTTCCCAGCACTTCCACACAGGACTGCCACAGGAAAGCAGAGTCTTTAAAAGGATCTGGCCATACCCTTCTGGCCCTTTCTGTGGAGTTATTACTGTGGTATCATTGCTATGGCATCATTACTATGGTACTGTTACTGTGGTAATACTATGATGTTGCTGTGGTGTCAGGGCTGTGTAATCATTATTATGGCATCATTACTGTGGCATCACTGCTATAATGCTATGTGTTGTGACTGTGACATCATTACTGTGGCATCTTTGCTGTGGTATCACTGCTTACACTCAGCCCAGGCCTCCATATCTTACGAAGAGCCAACAGGCAACAGCTCCATCTGCCTGCTGTCCCTAGGACTTCTACCAATGGTGACCCATATCTTATGGACAGGGTATGTGATGGGAAGAGAGTGACATGAGGGAGAAACTTGCATTCATCAGTAAATTTGAAGGAATCAAATGCACTGCTCTGTTTAAGACACATGCAGAAAGAAGTAAGCAGCAAGAAGAACTGGAGTGGAAAGAGGAGGGAGGGGGGGGGTGCCTTGGGTAGTCCATGGTGGAAAGCCCTTGCCTTGATTCTTTAGTTCTTATATATTTTCTGCTCATCTCATCGGGATGAACTTGGAGCCTGGGAAGGCGTGTTCTCCAGGTCACCTCATGGACTCAGCTCCCAAGAGCAGACATTTGGCCCACGGTCGTGTGTGAGCTCTGACTTAGGTCGGCTGATGAAAGCAAGGCCATACTCCCTCTCTTGCCACATCACCTACATCACTTGGCAGCAAGTAAGAATCAAGGAAACAGCAGCACTTCTTGGGCAGTTCATGCGGTGGCCTTTGGCAAAGCCTTGGGAACTTCCTGCATCTGACTGCTGGCCTCCACAGCTCTGTGCTCGGCACACTCTTCCCGCTACTTGACTTTTGCTCTGTCTCAACCCAGGGCTCCTACTGGAGCAATGTCGGGGCCTTCTCATACAAGAACTCTGGGGAATTCTGCAATTGTGATCCATGGGCTGTGATCATGGACAAGATCCATGAGCTCAGACCTCTTAGAGATACAGATTTTTGTCACTACATATAGCTAACTCCTGCTGTCAGCCAAGCCGTGGCTGAGAACGGCGGACAGTGGGGATGGGTAGTGGGCATGGGAGAGGATGATTGGTGGCTACACCTAGGTGGGGGGACAGTCCAACACATGTGACAGCTGCTTTTTAAAATTGAAAGTAAATCACAGAAGAGGCTCAATCAGACTGCAAGCTCCCTTGACAGATACGAGGATGCCAAGGACCTTGTGTTTCCTTGAATCTTCTCCCCTCACTCCTTGACTTACTGCTGCAGCAGTGATGAGCTCTGCAGTCTCCAGAACAGCCATGCTCAGCAGCAGTGTGGCAGCGTTTGTCCTGGACTCCTCTGTAGTGGCACGTTCGGGGTGCACAGAATCCATGGGGTACTCAGTAGATGGGAGCATGCCCCTAATTGCTGAAGGTAGGAGCCTGTGGGGAAATGGAGGCTGTTTCATTCCCTGCACAGGGAAATCTGAACTGCAGCTCTGGCAGCTCATGGGTCACACACTGGAGTAGCCAACTGCAGTGCATTGGCGCCTTTCCTGCCTTACTCCTCACATCCTCTTTCAGTGCCCCTGGGATCACTTCTTGTAGAAACTACCTTCATGTGAGCTGTGTCTCGGCCATAGCTTTTAGGGAAACTCAGGCCGACATAGTTATACTTCAAGTTGAAAGAGGAAGGAAAAAAAAAGTGAAACCCTCTTTCCACAGTGTGAGTAGGTGGGCAGACTAGACAAATTACCCTGACGTTGCTAAGGGAGCTGGCTTCCTACTTGGGTGTGTAGAATGGGTTAAGGGACGCACATCAGCTCTTTTTTTATTTTCTTCCACAACTTTGTGCCTCTCAGGTATAGTCACCAAATATGAAGGTCTGGATCTCACCTTAAATGGGCTTTTGCCTGATAAGTCTGATAGAAAGATAAGGCAAGAAAAGTAGGAGAATTATAATCCTTTGCTTATTAATGAAGGCACTGGGCGATATCTGCCATATAATATTTTCTAACATAAGGTCAATATTCCCTTTCTTATTACAAAACACATAAGTGTTTTATATAACACTGTGATATATCAAGTTGTTCATAGTACAGTTGTTTCAGTGCTCCAACACCATTCCACCACCAGTGTGACCTTCCCTCCACTATTGTCCTAATTTCCCTTCCACCCCCAAGTCTGTCCCCTTAGCAGGTGTATACAACTTTACTTAATATTGTTTGTTACAAAACAAAAGCAAATTGAACTATCAAAAAATGTCAATGAAAGTCCATTTATGACCATTGTTATTATATCTCAATGGTATTACTAAAGTCACTGAGGAATTACTGGGATGGTTGGAGTTAGTTGAGCCTTCTGTGTTATGATTTTTGCTCATTAGCATGGTAGTCTTCTATGCAACTTTTTAATCAGATTTGTTTTACTCCTGCTGGGATGTCAGTACTACAAAATTTGGAAGTGTCGGTGCTCCAGGAGTTTTGGAACTGGAACAATTTGGTGGCTGGATTTGGGTCATTTCTATGTTGGAAGGTATCTGGCATGGTTGCAGGCTGTCATGCCTTCAGGTAGAAAGGGGAATCTGCCTGTCCCATTCTGAGAACATCCCAGAATTTTTTCAGCCCAGACTGGTCTACCTAGTGAGATTTAGTGGCATCATGTTCTTTTCACAAGTATAAAAGTATTTATACTTCTATGTTGGGGTTCATAGGGGTCCCCAACAAGTATTGAGTTTGGCAGGGTCCCCTGGTGAGTTTGGTGTCAAAACTGTCACCCCAACCAATGGACAAAGGGACAGGACCATAGGCTTCTTGTTAGTTAGTGGCAGTATAATTCAAGTCTGCTAGTTATAGGCATTGGGGGTTAGGGGTTGGGAGTTACAAGGTGATAGAATTTTGATCCCAAGACATTGAGCAGGTGTGAAAGCCCCTTTCTTTTGGGACAATATACTAGGGGACTTCCCACAAGGGATGGAATCTTGCCCAGGACAAAGGCAGAATTTCAGCCAAGGGTATGTTGTTTTCTCCTTTCTTTTGCTTGTAAAAAAGTTATATCACACTTACTTCTTAATAATATTTCTAGTATTTTGTATAAACACAGTAAAAGATATTGACGTTTATCAACACCCTGTATAAAGCTAAAAATGATCTCTCTGGACTCATGATAAAGATGGCTTTTCCTGGGGACATCTCAATATATATTCCAGACTACAGTCCTCAGGCAAGGTTAGTTTTTTTTTTGACATTTTCTTTTTTTTTAAAAATTTTTTTATTATACCACCATGAAACATACAATTACAAAGGTGTTCATAATTGGTTCTTGGTAATACAGTATTCCAGCACCCATACCTCCACCAGTGCCCCATTTCCACCACCAATGTACCCCTCCCCTCCGCCCCCAGGCCGCCTTAATAGCAGGTACCCCAGTTTCCTCTCTTTCTCTCTCTATCTCTCTCTGTCTCTGCATCTCTCTCCCTCTTATTTTACACATTGTGGCTAGCCCTGCAGATATTTAGAGTTTATCACTTAAGTCTCTTTGTATATATTCAGTGGTTTTAATCTGTCATTACCATTTCCCATATTTAGTAAAACACTGGTATCTATTTATATCCTATTAATGAATGCAGTCATTTTATATCTGTCCTTTTCCTTCTGACTAATTTCACTCAGCATGATAGACTCCATGTCCATCCATTTGCAGGTAAATTTCATAATTTCATCTTTTCTGACAGCCGCATAGTATTCCATAGTGTAGATGAACCACAGTTTCTTTAGCCAGTCCTCTGTTCTCGGGCATTTAGGTTGTTTCCAGATTCTAGCTATAGTGAATTGTGCAGAGATGAATAAAGAAGTACAGATAGTGTTTCTGCTATATGTTTTTCGGTCTCTAGGGTATATTCCCAGGAGTGCTATTGCTGGATCAAATGGGAGCTCAATATCTAGCTTTCGGAGGAATGCCCATATTGTTTTCCAAAAGGGCTGGACCAGTCGGCACTCCCACCAGCAGTGGATGAGAGTCCCTTTTTTCCCCACATCCACGCCAGCACCGGTTGTTCTTGCTGTTTTGGATGTGTGCCAGTTTCTGTGGGGGTGAGATGGTATCTCATTGTTGTTTTGATTTGCATCTCCCTGATGATTAAAGACGAAGAGCACTTTTTCATATGCCTTTTTGGCCATTCGAATTTCTTCTTTTTGGAAGCTTCTGTTCATTTCTTCTCCCCATTTTTTGATGGGGTTGGCTGTTTTCTTCTTGTGGAGTGCTACCAGTGCCTGATATATCCTGGATATTAACCCCTTGTCAGATGGGTATTGGGTGAATATCCTTTCCCACTCTGTGGATTGTCTTTGTATCTTGGTCACCGTTTCTTTTGAGGTGCAGAAGCTTTTCAATTTTATATAATCCCATTTGTTTATCATTGCTTCCATTTGCTTGGTCAGTGGTGTGTCGTCTTTAAAGATACTTTTCGTTTTGATGTCGTAGAGCGTTTCTCCTATGTTTTCTTCGATATACCTTATAGATTCATGTCTGATATTGAGATCTAGAATCCATTTTGATCTGACTTTTGTGCATGGCGTTAGAAGGAGGTCTAAGTTCATTTTTTTACACGTAGCTGCCCAGTTTTCCCAGCACCATTTGTTGAAGAGGCTTTCTTTGCTCCACTTAATATTTTTTGCTTCTTTATCGAAGATTAAGTGGTTGTATATTTGTGAGTGCGTTTCAGGATACTCAGTCGTTTTTCCTAACCCCAAGAAGGTCATAAATCAGTGCTTATCTTTGGGTCAGAACAAAGTTTGTTCCATAGCCATACTCATTTTTTAAAAGTTTTTATTATACCACAGTGAGACATACAAAGGTGTTCATAGTTGGTTCTTGGTAATACAGTATTCCAGCACCCATCCCTCCACCAGTGCCCCATTCTCACCACCAATGTACTCACCCCTCCCTCCCACCCCCAGGCTGCCTCAATAGCAGGTACCCCTTTTTCCTCTCTTTCTCTCTCTCTCTCTCTCTCTCTGTCTCTGTATCTCTCTCCCTCTTCTTTTACACATTGCGGCTAGCCCTGCAAACATTTAGGGTTTATCATGTAAGTATCTTTGTGTATATTCAATGGTGAGTTCTAGTCTGGCATTACCATTTCACACATTTAGTAATATACTGATATATATTTATATCCCATTAATGAATGCAGTCATCCTATATCTGTCCTTTTCCTTCTGACTAATTTCACTCAGCATGATAGTCTTCATGTCCATCCATTTGCAGGTAAATTTCATAACTTCATCTTTTTTGACAGCTGCATAGTATTCCATTGTGTAGATGTACCAAAGTTTCTTTAGCCAGTCCTCTGTTCTCGGAACTTAGGTTGTTTCCAGATTCTAGCTATTGTGAATAGAGCAGCGATGAATAAGGAAGTACAGATAGTGTTTCTGCTATGTGTTTTTGGGTCTCCAGAGTATATTTCCAGGAGTGGTATTGCTGGATCAAATGGGAGCTCAATATCTAGTTTTCGTAGGAATGTCCATATTGTTTTCCAAAAGGGCTGTACCAGTCAGCACTCCCACCAACAGTGGATGAGACTCCCTTTTTCTGCATCCACACCAGCACTAGTTGTTCTTGCCGTTTTGGATGTGTGCCAGTCTCTGTGGTATGAGATGAAACCTCATTGTTATTTTGATTTTTATCTCCCTGATGATTAATGATGAAGAGTACTTTTCATATGCCTTTTGGCCATTCGAATTTCTTCTTTTTGGAAGTTTCTGTTCATTTCTTCTCCCCATTTATTGATGGGGTTGCATAGTCATGCTCTTAACTTGTTATATTGCTTATGACTCTTAGTCTGTCCCATATCGAGGTCAGGGTAGCTTATTCATGGCTTTTCTTGGGTCTATCCAAGTCCCTTCCTGGGTCCCTTCTTTTTGAAGTATAAGGAACTAAAATCAATCTAAGGGAAACTGAGGTTTAAATCAAGAAATATGATGGATTCTTAGGAGTAAATATATCAGAGTTATTTAACTCTTATATTAGCCTTAACTGTCTTCTTGTGAATGTACCAAAAAAGGACATTGCTCTAACATAAGAATATGCAAAAAGAAATACAGAAAAGAGAAAAACAACATTTTACTTACAAGACCCAAGGCTAGCAAGTCACTACACCAAGTGGAAACAGAGGTGTAGGAGACAGAGGGAGATCTGTCTATCCCCTATCTTGTTCGCAGCCCTGTCTCCTGAGGAGATCTTCCTCTGTCTCCTACACCTCTGTCTCCACTTGGTGTAGTGACTTGTCTCCTGAGTAGGAGACAGAGGGCTGCAAAGAAGATAGGGGATGCACTCCCATTATCACTAGAATGGGTGCTCTACAAATAACCTAAGGTTCTTGCAGGAGGAGGAATGACAAAGTCCAATCTGACAAAGCTAAATCTGAACTACTTAGAACTGTAATCCAACAGTTCCATAGACCTATTCAGATTCTCCCCTTAATTTTTTCTTAACTCTTCACTCATATGAATTTTACCTTTATAGGCTTTATATATGTCATGTAAATCTTCAAGTGTATTATCACAGAATTCATATGTTAATTGTTTAATTAATATACCTGTAAAACATAGTTTTTGAAAACTTATTTTTTACAAATTATCATTACTGTTTTGCAGAATTCCAGGAGCTTAGCTCTCTTGATCTATATGTACGTAAATGTCACTACCTTCCCAATTTAAAAGAGAGATATCTCAAATATAGGCTAAAAAATTAACATGGAAGGGAAAAGCAAAATAATCAAAGTCATCAGAACTGAAGATTTGGTCTATAAAAATGTTTACATGGGGGATAGGTGATGGGAGAGTACCCAGGGACATGGGTAGTGTGAAGCAGGTGGTATGATGTATTCATAGAAAGTATGACTATACTATTATAAATTTTACATCTAAATTTAAAGAAAACATTTTTTTTCTCCAAAGGGGAGGAGGAGGAGAATTCACAGAGTACTAATTATAATGGTGACCCATAGAGTTAATCAGAACTAGGAGACAAGTATGAATCTGAGAGGGTGGGGGGGCAAAGGTGGTAGAGTCAACAGATTGAAGTCAGAGGGTGGTGATGACGGGGCTGATTAGCACAGTCCTGAGTATGTGGCTGAGGTAGTGAGTAAAGATTGTTGGAGAGATCAGGGAAAGAATGGAGGCAGGAATAGGGTTGGAAAACCAGGTGCTATAAAGTCATTAATTGTAGGAGGGTGAATGTGTGGGTAGATGATAAATTGTACAGTCTTACATGAATATCAAAGGATCTGGGATTTCAAAGGAGGAGGGTATTTCAAGTACAGTGGGACACCCACCTCATCATGCAGCCCCCTGAAGCAAAGAGGAAAAAGGTGGGGCTAGACAGATTTCCCCATGGGAGGATGCGAAATAGGTGATATTTGTGGGGATGGCCTGATTTCTACTAGGTCAATATTAAGAGATCTTAAAGGACAAATATATAGGACAAAATGTTGACACCACATTGCTTTCAGGCTTCACAGAAAGAAAAGGCTGGGGACATGGATGGGAAGCAAGGCACAAAAATGGTATTGCCTTGTGGAATTGTTGCTAATTTTTTTTTTTTTTTTTTTGCTTTTTAGGTCACACCCGGCTATACTCAAGGATTACTCCTGCCTGTTTTCTCAGGAATTACTCCTGGTGGAGCTCGGGGACCATATGGGATGCCAGGAATCAAACCCAGGTCGGCCACATGCAAGGCCAATGCCCTCCCAGCTGTGCTATTGCTCCAGGCCAGATTGTTGCAAATTTGAGGTCTGGTTTTATTTAAGTTGAAGTGGAGTGTTGTTGATGGTGATTAATGTGCTAGTGATGGCAGTGATGATGGAAAGGCTGGTGGTCTTGATAAGGTTAGTGATCATGGGATGTGGTGATGGAGATGATGGTAATTGTGATAGTGGAGATGGCATTGCTAATGGGATGGTGGATAGTGGTGATGGTGATGGAGGTGACAGTGGTGATGGTAAGGATGGTGTGGCAGTGCTGATCATGGTGATGATGGTGGTGATGATAATGATGGAGATGAACAATGAAACTGAGTCAGCACAGTTCAATTTTGTTGCTGTTGTTTGGGAGTTTTGTTTAGTGTCAGATCCACATTTTGTCAAGTAGTAGATCAGTCTTGGCACTGGCTCCCTTGAAGAGAGACCCTGGGTGAGTCATGAGGGAAACACAGAAGCTATTAAACAGTGGGATGAGGGGAGTGAGCCTTGCCTCAGTTGCCCCTATATCCACAGCACCTAGAGCGGTTTTGACCATGTAGTAGGGGACTCAGAAAATACTTGTTAAATTTGAAAACCAAGATATCCAAGGAAATACAGCAGTAGGTCGCTTGTCGCTTGTCACTTGTCTTTCTGTTGTTCATCGATTTGCTCGAGTGGGCTCCAGTAACATCGCCATTCATTGGGAATGAGGTCCATTATTGTTACTTTTTGGCATAACAAATACACCATGGGTAGCTTGCCAGGCTCTGCTGTGGCTCTGGGTTAATCTCAGGGGACCCAGTCTTTTCCTATGTCAGACCATCAACCATCCAGGGCCCATGGGGCAGAGCCCTGGGTGTAGACAAGCCTGTGTCCTGTCTGCCACCCTCCGATGCAGCAGGGCACTGCAGCCACACCTACAGCACCTTGAGGGGCAGGAGCAGTAGGTAAAAAAACAGAAATTTAGAGGAAATGGTTTCAACTACAAAAAATATAATGGCCGCAGTGAACTGCAATTTCATGCATTAGAAACACATTAAAGGACAAAATAAAATCACTGACAGCCAAGGACTCGAAACATTACTGTCCACAGACCCACTCAGAGCAGATATACTTTGTGCTGCTCTCAAAGACAAACCTAGGAAACTGATCAGCAATTTACAGGAAAGGAGTAAATGAATAAACATGTAAAATCAATAGTCAAATAGGAAACTGGTATTTATATCACAATGTTAACAATAATGAGGACTAAATTAAATTAACAAATGATCTCAATATAGTGCATTCAGAGTGAATAAAAGTATAAACAGGCTAATATGGAACTAATAAATCAGTAAATTTGAATAGCAAACTTTGTACATTATTTAAAACCCTAATTAGAGTTGTTTCTAAGAAAACAGTATATATTCTCTCCAGTAATCATGGAGCAGCAGGGGAAAAAATGTACTATCTACATGATTCAGAGAAAATATCAATAAATATTAAAAAGCTGAATGTATTTAAATAAATTTACTGGCCAAATGCAATGGACATATAAATTAATACAGATAGATATCAAAACATATTTTCATTGTTGTTTTTCTTTTCTTTTAAATCTAATTTACATAGTTGAATGAGTACTTATTCAAAGCACAATCAAAGAACTTTGATGTCTGCACCTAAGCAACCATGATTCGTCTTGAACATTCTATCATATAAGAAGGACTCCTCAAGTTCCCCCCACCACCCCCATACCCTGATTGAGAGACAGTCATCATCCATATATCCTTGAAATGGGTGCAAATCATGACAACCTTTTAATGTATGTTCTGTAATCCATAGTCTGGAAGGGAAGGAAAAGAGAAAGAGAGAGAAAGGGAAAGAAATAAAGAACCTGTCATGGAGGTGGGCTGGGGAAGGGGGAGGGAACCGGGATGTTGGTGGTGGGAGATGGCACTGGTGGAGGGACGGGTGCTGGAACACTGTATGACCAAAACCCAAACATGAACTTTTTAATTGTATATCTTTTTATTTGTATATCTCACAGTGGTATAATAAAATACTTTTAAAAAATAAAAAAAAATGGGTGCAAAGAACATTACACAGTGCGTGTGCTTTTGTGTCTGGCTTCAGCCACTCCACAGGCTGTCATTGAGATGCCTCTGTGATATTGGTTGAGTTTAGAAGCAGTTTTTATTTTTTTGCTTTTAGTTTTTGTGTCACATCTAGCAGAGCTCAGGGTTTACTCCTGGTGCTGTGCTCAGGGATCATTCCTGCTGAGACTCAGAGGACCATATGGTATGATGGGGATTGAACCCAGGTCTGCTGCATGCAGTGCAAAAAAGCACCCCCCCTCACTGTACTACCTCTCCAGCCCCTATATTTCTTATTTATGTTCTTTGTATATTCGTGTGTATCTCCATATGACTGTATCACTGGTATATCTCGTTTTCAGTTTGGTGTCACTGTGAAATGAATACTATGTCAGAGTTCTGTGCTAGAGTTTTTCTGAATATGTGCATTCGTTCTTTGGACTCAGTAATAGAATCCCTGGTGCGTGGGATTCTGGGTATGTTTTCTTGTGTTAAGAAGTGCCAAGAACAGTCACTATTTGCATTTTCCTGAAGGCCACTGGTATTAACTCCCTTTTTTCTTTCAATTTTTGGTCACTCAGTGGTGTACAAGACTTACTCCTGGCTCTGTGCTCAGGGATTTCTCCTGGTGATACTTGGGAGACCATATGGAATATTGGGGATTGAATCTGGGTTGAGTGTGCAAAGTAAGCACCTTTATTCCTGTTCTAACTCTCTGGCCCATGTACCTTTTCATGTGCTTATTGATCACTCAAACATCTCTTTTGGTGAATTACTTTTTTTTTTTTTGCTTTTTTGGGTCACACCCAGCAATGCTCAGGGGTTATTCCTGGCTCTGCACTCAGGAATTACTTCTGACGGTGCTGGGGACCATATGGGATGCCGGGGATCAAACCCGGGCCGGCATGAGCCGGCCGTGTGCAAGGCAAACGCCTAACCGCTGGGCTATCGCTCCGGCCCCTCTTTTGGTGAATTACTTATTCAGAATTCGCCCAGTTTATAAATAGATTGTCTTATTATTTGTAAGAGTTCTTTTTACAGTGTAAAAACATCTACAAAGAAATGTTGACACAGTGGTGGTCATTGGTGGTCATTTCATTGTGGTGAGGGATCTCAGGCAGTACTCAGGGTACTGGGCAGTGCATTTTCAGGATACTCAGCCGATCCTGCAGGCTTGTTGGTTCACTCCTGAGCCCAGGATGTAGTGTTGCTTAGACCAGGGGTGGTGCAACAGGGTCACCAGGGCTTCTGCAGTGCTGGGCTGGGAGGAAACATTTGACCTTGGGGACTGAACTCCGTCTGGGCTTTAACATGCCATGCTTGTGCTCCAGCATCTTTGGGCTCCGTTCAGGACCATACCATCTTTTAAACACAACTCCTGTGTTAAACTCCGCACTAAAGTTCCAAACAACTTAGAGATAAATAAAAAATGTTGCAGGAACAGTATTTTTAAAAATGTATGACATGCATGTACATTGATATTTAAATGATAATTTTAAATGAGAAAAAACATTTTCAAATGAACTAAACTTATAAATCAAGAAAGTAGGCAACAAACTATGAGGTTAAACCTTCCCAAAAAGAAGGAAATAATTAGTAAACATTTTTTTTAAAGCTTGAATTAATGAAACTAAGCGAAAAAAAAACTTTTTTGAAAAATTTCTAATTATTTCTAAATTAGAAATTAAGGAGACATTAGAAATAAGGAAATATATATGTACTCTTGTTAGATTTAAAACATACCCTGAGTACTGCCTGAGATCCCTCACCACAATGAAATGACCACCAATGACCACCACTGTGTCAACATTTCTTTGTAGATGTTTTTACACTGTATAAAGAACTCTTACAAATAATAAGACAATCTATTTATAAAATGGGCAAACTCTGAAATTAGAAATTAGAAATTAAGGAAACATTAGAAATAAGGAAATATATATGTTCTCTTGTTAGATTTAAAACATACCATGTTCAACTTTATTAAATAGGCTTAAAAGTATGTATTAAAAGTGGGTGATTACCTGATGATGCTGAATGAAATTAGCCAGAAGGAAAAGGACAGATATAGAATGACAACATTTGTTTGCAGGATATATATATATATATATACATATATATTATGATACCAATATCCAACCAGGCAAAACATGAAATAGGAGATCTTGTCAATAGGTGGAATCAATCACAAGTGTGTGGGAGTCAGAGGTTAGGTAAGACAGAGAAGGGAATAGTGTGCTAATATCGCTGGAAATGATAATATCAGCCTAGAGCTGAGCACTGAATATAGGCAAAGGGATCCACATGATAACCTCTAAATGTATGGATTGTAAACCACAATGTATAAGAAAGGTGGGGGAGAGAGAGAGAGAAGAGGTAAAGAGCCTCTCATAGAGGCAGACTTGGGGGAGAGGGACATTGGTGGTGGGAAATGGGCACTAGTGGAGGGATGGGTGCTGGAACACTATATGACTGAAACCCAAACATGAATATTAATTGTATACCTCACGGTAGTATAATAAAATCACTTGATCACTTGATCACTTGAATCCCATTATTCATCGATTGGCTCGAGCGGGCGCCAGTAACATTTCCATTGGACTCTATCACGTGCCAATGTAGCCCAATGGCATCTGGTTGATTCAGGAATATGAAGAGCCTCAAACCATTCCTTCAGGGTCTTAACAAGGAAGTCTGACCATCTTGTAGGTGGGCGGCCACGTGATCTTTTGACATCCCATGGGATCCCTATCGGTAACGGCTCTAGTCCAGCGGTTGTCTCCAAATCGCATTACATGTCCAGCCCAACAGATTTTCGAAGCCTTGGCAAACGAGACAGCATCCCTGATTCTGGAATAGCGATGGAGGTCAGACTCCGGATTCCTTCAATCAATTGAGTGAGACGTGATAATCCAAGCATAGCTCTTTTGATTCCTCTCTGGGAGACCTGAATAGCATTCTCATCCTGCTTTCATAGGGCCCAGGTCTCTGAGGCGTATGTTAATACAGGGAGAACGGTGGAGTAAAAGAGATGTGCCCGGAGCCGGAGGTTCTTTGTCCTTTTAGCTATTTCTTCGATGCCTTTGAAGGCATTCCATGCCGCTCTCTTCCTCCCTGCGCATCTCAGGTTTTAGATCGTTCATCATGTTGACTTTTCGACCTAGGTACACATAACTGCTGCATTCAGAGATGTTTGTTCCATTGAGAGTGAATGGGGCCTCTGGAACTAGTTCATTTTTCATGAACATAGTTTTCTTCAGATTCAGCTGTAGACCTATCTTTCCACATTCTCGGTCAAAGTCAGCCAGCATTTGTGCCGCTTGGCTAATGTTTGGTGTTATTAGAACGATGTCATCAGCGAGCGGAGGTGGTGTAGTTGCCGACCATCTATCTTCACTCCCATTCCTTCCCATTCTAATTGTCGCATTGATGTTTTCGAGGGTGGCACTGAAGAGTTTTGGTGAAATGGTATCACCCTGTCGAACCCCTCTTTTCACATTAATGATCACTTCTTTGTAGAATGGTGAGATCCTGGTGGTGAATTCGTAATACAGCTCGCGAAGGATCTTGATGTATTGGGTTTGAACACCCTGTTTGGCTAGGGCTTCGATGACTGCTTCAGTCTCCACAGATTCAAAGGCTTTCTGTAAATCAATGAATGTGGGTCAGAGTGGCATCTTGTACTCCCTACAAACCTCGATGAGCTTGGTTACTGTGTGGATATGGTCGATTGTGCTGAATCCTTTCCGGAAGCCTGCTTGCTCGCATGGTTGTCCTTCATCTAGTGTTCTGCTAATCCTGTTCAGGATGACTCGTGTAAACAGCTTGTAGATGACAGACAACAGGCAGATGGGGCGATAGTTGCCGATGTCGTGAATGTCTCCCTTCTTGAACAGTAGAACTGTCCTGCTGGTTTTCCATTGGGAGGGCACCTTGCATTCGGACAGGTAGCGTGTGAAGAGCCAAGCTAGTGCATTGATGAGTACCGACGGCAGATTCTTCAGGTGTTCGGGTCTGACTTTGTCTGGGCCTGGTGCTGTTCCCTTCTTTACTGAGAGATGGCATGTCGGATTTCAGAAGGGAGAACATTGGGAATGACATATCCAACCTGTGGAATTTGGTATGTGGGCAGGTGGATGTGGCTATCAAAGAGATTTGAGTAGAAGTCCTGGATAGTCTTCTCCATTGCCTTTCTGGAAGATGTGATAGATCCATCAGGGCGTCGGAGGGCAGTCATCTTGGTCTTATAGTTGGCGAAGGACAGGCGGGCAGTGCGAATGCTTTTCCGGCCTCTGCTGCATCTTCCAGTATTTCTGCTCTTCTGTCTTTGAGGTCTTCTTTTATCGCTTCTCTGCACCATTTAGCAAGCTTGGACGTTAGCATTTGGTCTTCTGAGGCTCATGCCTTGCCACATTGGCTAATGAGCTCAAGAGTTTCTGAAGACAAGCGTCCTTTTGTTTCTTTTCTCTCTCTCGGCATTCTTCGCACAATCATGGAGGTGCTGAACCAGTCGGTTGTATTCTTCATTGATGTTGTCGATGATGGTATCTTCTCATATTGCTGCAATGGTGCCAAACAGTTCCCAGTTGGTGGTCGTTCTGGGAGTTTTCTTCTTAAACTTTGCAGCCTTTTCTCCC